>JAJHUR010137792.1:49195-60147 GCA_027495735.1 Lutjanus campechanus | reverse complement strand
CTTACAGACCACTTACATACATACACACATATAGCTGAACAGACAAAGTAGCCTATATTAATATTTTTATTGTATATGGCTGCATGTAGTATCTGACACTTTCTCACTGCAGTTCATAAAAATAAATATAATATTATAAATATTACAAATGAAGCTTTATATACTGTATATAGGCTTTGAATAGTTCCTTTACTATTGTGATAAAAAAATATTGAATCTCAATTCTGAGGCTGTTCTGTAAATATTCATTCATACACTTAAGAATATTCATGTTCTGAGTTCATAAAAAACTTGTTCTGTTACTAGTTCTCTTACTCTTGTGATCAAAAACATTGATTTGAATCTCAATTTTGAGGCTGTTCTGTAAATAGTTTTCAAATAAACAATAAATATAGAAACTTCTGATCAATCCATATCAATTTCAGACTTAAAATAATGTACCGATTTAAACCACACCCATTCCCGGTCAAACCACGCCCATTTCCGGTTTAGGTCCCGCCCACTCCGAGTACAGATACGGATACAGATAATTTAGATGGTTGAACAGATACAGATACAGATAGTGGTGTACTCTCTCATCCCTAATAATAACTATTTACGTAGCACTTTTAAAGCTGCAGGTAGAAAGCCTAGAAAAACAGTTGATTGTTGAGTCTCATCTCCAGGACGTGAGTTTTCGTTTCGTTTTCTCTTTCCTGAGCCCCTCCCGCCAGACGAGCAGCACGCGCTTCCTGCACCCATGCATGCTGTCTGGCGGCTCTGTGTCTCAGCTTCGCCCGGTCCTGTCACCCCTTGGCAAAAACCCAGCGATAGGTGCGAACGCAGCTGAAGGTAAAGTCAAAAGCAATTGGCTGAGCTGACGAACTCCTGGGCTGAGCATGTTGCTCATTAGCTGGACTCTTTTAAAGATTCTCTTTCTGATAATTCTGTTTTATGGTGACTTTTCCAACAGAATTTTTCACCATTGATTCAGGGTTATACCAAAGGAACGTTCAAGCACAGCTGCACTAATAGAACAGCCAACAGGAACGCCCGGCCTCTGAGATGATTTGTTATTGGTTTAAGTCTACCATCACAGGCCAGATTTCCTAAAGCCTGAAAACAGAGCCAAGAGGAGGCGCAGAAGTCTAGTTTTCTCTGAGAGTACTTGATTTACAATACACTGAAAGGTTACTATGGAATTATTGCTCATTGATGCCAAAAAGTTGTTGCCCACCACAGCTTTAGGTTCAGAATTTACAAAGTGTTATGGCAGACAAAGCAAAAGAGCAGGATATCCAGGAGGCAATATAGCAACAAAAGGCCAAAACAGTAAGGCCAAACCAAACCATAGCAAAGTTAAGCTAAAATTATGGTAAAATTAAAATAAAAGGCAAAAGACAATAAAATGAAGGTTAAGTTCTGTCAGGAAGACTATCATTACACCTCATTCATTCCTGTATTTTCTCATTCAACTGATTTTTCAGTTAACCAATCATTGCTCTCAACTTTAAAATCTGTTCTCCTCTTTGCTGTTGTCAGCTGCCATTTCAGTGTGGAATCGTTGTGACCCTCCTTCACCCGATTCACCTCCAGTTCTTTACTGTATATCCATGACCCAGGTTGAGCTCATCAGAAGTTCACACCTCATTACATCCAGATCCCCAGCCACCCCTTCACCACCACCACTGTCTAGATGCCATCTGGGGTTTTCCTCCATTAATCATGGCTTCACTACCCCCTTATTCACGATGACGTCACGATGGGGTCTAATCACCAAAAACGTTCCACATTTCTCATCTAGATTGTGCAAATGTCAATTAAATATATTTCGTACACTCAGAAAAGAGTAAAAGGAGTAAAAAGATGGCATCACATAAAAGCAAGCCTATAAAAATGTGTCTTACATGTTTTAAAAGATGTCACTGACTCTGTGATCCTTATCTCCTCAGGCAGGGTGTTCTAAAGTTGAGAAGCCCTGACAGCAAAGGTATCGTCATCTTGTCGTCTCGGTTATTGTCATGAACCAGCGAGAGGCCCAGCTGCACATTATGGAAGTTCCTCATAGCCGCTTTAGATTACGGTGACAGTCGTCTTTTTCGTTGTTTGTACTGCTGCTACCACTGCGAATCAGCAGCATTGTATCTATATACCGCTTTCTGATCAATACTTAACAAGTTTCCAAGTTTTACAGAAGGTTGTTATGTGAATTTGAATAGAATTACAGTCCAGGTCATTGCGGTGCAAACATACAGTCTGACAAACCCTTTAAAACATATCGTATTTCAACCCACTTGTGTTAAAAGCTTCTCGTTCATCATGTTCCCTCTCAACAGATGTATAGAGACATAGATATATCCTTAGTTCATTGACCAGCCACTCAACAGGCTTACATGCACGCAAACACACACTCAAACATTCCCTCCTTTTTTAATTTCAAAAATCTTTAACAGACCAAAAACTAGCAAAACAGCAACAACAACACACAAAAAAAAAAACAACCTCACATAAACTCACTCTGAGCTATGTACTGAATTCACCTGATGAATTTTCATCTTTTCTTTAAACCTCAACTCTGCAGGTCAACTCTGAATGCATGATGTTTTGGTAGTAAGCTCAGATATTGAGCACATAAGCCTTTTATAATGGAAGCTCTGGGAAACAAGTGTCCCCTGGAAACCTCACCATAATGAATACAGATCCGAGGGTATTGAAAAGACGGAGTAGTGGTCTATTCTCATTAAGAAAAGGCTTCCTGTATCACCGCATAACAGATCATGGTGGAGAAGTAGATTGACCTGACGATTCTGAAATGTTTTGATGTTTTTTTTGTTTTTTTTTTGCCATACTTTTTTCATGATTCATTGTAGCTGCTATGAATCTGTGAGAGAGCTACACGGTTTTCATATAGTACAAACATCCAGTATTTGATACAAGAAAAGTTTTTTACATTTTTTTTACTCTGAAAAATGTGATTCGTATTAATTCAGGGTTCTGTGAGGACAATGCCAAAATCCAGTGATACTCATACAACTAAGGGAAATGGAAATACAGTAGTCATTGTTTCTATAGCAGTGTGCACCCTGTAGAGCAACAATTTACCCCTTCAGGCAAGTCCCAATTACAGGCCATTAGACTGGTAATATATTATAATGAATCTACTGGATAGCCTCTGCCCCGATCTTATGATTATGAATGTCACATTAAGGCAACTGTTTTTTATACATTAAATTAATGGGGTTTAATGATTTTCCTAAGCTTTAAAAGAGCACAGAATCACATTTGAGATTCTCTCAGATGTCTCTCCAAACTGTGGGTAGCTCTCCTAATTAGATAGGTGTTTGTGTGCTGGAGGTATTGCCAATTACCACAGTGACAAAGCACAAACATTAATGGGAGATCGACTGCGACCAGACAGCAGTGTCTGGAGCTGTGAGCCCAAATAAAAACTCTTGTAGACAGGTCATAAAGCCAAAGGTGAAATCCAATTAATTACTCCATATCTGTGCAGATAATGACACTGAACAAGAATTATACTACATTTGTGCATCTTAATGAATGTGACTGTAATTAACCTGTAACGTCTCTCCCCAAATCTGCCCCTAATTAAAGCAAAAGATAAACTGTCTATCAAATTCACTCTCCTCAATCACCTCATGCTGTGTCTGCCTGATAGTGGCACTGAGACTGTGGTTTTCACTTTAGTAATTAAGATATCATCTTGAAAGCACAGCCCGGGGCTACACTGTTAGACTATCATATATAAACATCAAGATGCCCCAGTGGAATAAAGTCCATACTGGGTGGGTGCTAAAGTGGTTCTGGAGGTGTCATCTACTCGGTTTGGAGAGAATCAAATGCAAAATGTCTTGAAGTCTTGTGGTTTTCATTGGATGTGTCTGTCTACAGATATAGTTTGCTCAACTATTGCTTATACTATAACTTACTTTCTGAAATAAGTTATTATTATCCTCACCAGGTGTAAGCTTTGAAACCTTGAAAGCCCTTTTTCATGCCTGTACGGCAGCGACAGCTGTGTCTTGAGGCATTCTGTTTTCAGGTCATCCCATTCTTGTGAACGTGATATCTCAAGAACACCTCGATGGAATTTCTCAAAACTTGGCACAAATGATCCTTTAGCCTCAAGAATGAACTGATTAGATTTTGGTGGTCAAAGGTCAAAGGTCAAGGCCACTGTGACCTCATGTACACCAGGTTCTCATGAAGGCGATATCTCAGGAAAACTTGGAGGGAATTTCTTCAAACTTTGTGCAAACGTTCACTTAGGTGGTCAAAGTTCAGTGTCACGATGACTTTACTGAACACATCAGAAGTAGCATCATCACTGATTTAACTTACCAAGATTATTCCCTTTAACTATTTTTATATATTTGTATAGCTTTACTGCAGAGGTTCTATTATATGCAAAACAGATCATTTCATTCATTCATCCATTGGGCTCGACTGTGTGACGTTACGGCTGTGCTGTAGCTAGAGAGCTGATCACGTCCATTCTACACAGTGCCTGGATTCCACCAGCAGACAAGAAGTGGTCCTCCACTGTGTTCCGCTTCAAAGTCTATTTTATACAGATGTTGAGGCACAAAGCGACAATGGCACTACTGGGCTCTGAAACACATTATTTTCAATGGCTCTGGTGACTTGTTGCTGCGCAGAGCAAAGCAGGGCATATCAGTTCGCTGCCATGGACACCGGTTGGCAAACTTGCGCTCAAAGTTCAAACAGGTTGAACTTTGGGGTCTGAACCTAGTGGCAGGTGCAGCTGCACAGAGCAGATCGAGCGGGAAGGAAGTCGGACACAAGACCAACATAGAGAATCTGGCCAGTTTTCAAAACAAAAAGACAAAAACAAAACTATTTAACTTACTTACTGTAGCCTACTTGCCAATCATAGAAGCACACAGATCAAGGAAAAATGTCAGAATCAAAATTTGAGGAAATCAACATAATCAGGTGGGAAAAACACTCTGAAACACAGCTGGAGTTACATGCACGATGCCGTGTGCACAACTGCATCATGTGATGTGCCCAGTGGAATTAATGGATTTGTTTAGCAAAAAACGAAAAGACAAAGTAAAATAAATGAAAAGAATGGTATGAAAATGTGGAAATGTTTAATTATATGGCAACATTATATCATTTTGATGCTTTGCACGCATAGCAATTGCATTTCCAATGAATATTAGGTTAAAATAAAATATTTCCCCCATTTAAAATGACTAGCAGTATAAACCATGCCTACTCTGGGTCTTCTATACACATAATTTGATTGGTTGAACTGATACAGATACAGAAACAAATAATGACTTCTCCTTGCACCAGTACTCACTATGCAGTCAATACTGGTGTTCATGATTGTCAGATTTATATTCTGGAAATGTAATGTTTTTGTTTGTGTGATTGTTTTTTTGTTGTTGTTGTTGTTGCTGTTGTTTTAGGCGTAGTTAATTTGCTACTTTGAATTAATGTTTTTTTCATTTTCTTTCTCTGCTTTGTTCCTGCTGTTATTGGCTCCACCAGGGGCAAAATTGTGAGTCACACATTCAGCATCACAAAGCAGCAGGAGGAAGTTCTCTCACTAAAGATTTATGTTTTTTTAAACATGACATGATGTCATGTAAATTCTGAGCTAACTTCATGTTTGGCAGAATGGCATGTTGGTGTCACAGAATGCAATGAGTCTTTTCCACTGTTTACAAAAGCACATACATTTAAATTGCTGTGTAAGACATAATGCTTAGTCTACTTCTAGACCACATAATTTGAATTTGGAATGGAGGCTTGATGGAGTTACTTAAGTGACAGAATTCAGTCTTTTACACATTCTTTATGAAAATGCAACTGAAAATGCACAACACAGCTTTCCAGCTGTTGTGTTCATTCTTTTTAGATGGCAACATCATGCAGAAATTATTCTGTGACTATGTGTGCAGACTAAAATATTGATTTATTACCTTATTTATATAAACGTTTATCATTTTTTATTAGAATTACACTGAGTCTAATCTTTCTTTCAGTTTTGTAGGTGACCCATTCCCCTGTCTGCCTTGGGCACTGCACTGAGCTGGAATAAAAGAACAGTCATTATTTTTTTTTATTAAAAACTGAAAATTAATTTCTTGATTAAAATAATGACACTAAAACTTAAATTAAATTTAGATAGTTTAAAAATGAACACAAATATATAAGTTTGCAACCGTTTATCTCTTGTCCAAAAATGTTTTGTTTGTTTTATTTTTTTTTCAATGGAAATCGGGGGAAAAAAACCTTTTTGTTTTTAATAATTGAACAAGTATGATCAAAGCTGGGGAATCTTGAATGTTTATTAGTTAGGACGCTCTTGCCTTACAAGAACCATGGCATTCTTGACTTAAATTGAAAATTCTCAATTAAGGTCTATTATTACATTAAATTTCCCCAGCGTCAGCTGAAGCTACATTTTTAACTCAAATAACCTTCTCAAATAGGAATAAATTAAATAGTACAATTCAGTTGGTTTTTAGTCTAAATTGCTTATGGCAGTTTGCAAAAGCAAACTTAGAAATGCAGCTGCAGGAATAAAATCAACATAATTGACATAATTGAAAAAAGGACATTGACATAATTGACTTGTTTTGTTTTGTTTTTTAATTTACATAAAATTAAATTTAAGTTAAAAATGAAGTACTTATAGACAAGTGGCACTACACTGGAGATACATACGCTCATTTGACACCTAAGATTAGAGAAAGATTGGATAAAATAATAAATAAAATAGTATCAAATACTGAAAAATTTATGTTTTTAGAATACTGTCCAGGAAAAATAAACAAATCATTTCATAAACTAAAGTTAATCACCAATAAGAGGACCGAGGAGACAGTCAGGATACACAAACAGACTGTGATGCTAAAACAACTAAACAAGAAACTGTAAAAGAATCTAAATTGGTGGAAAAGACTGTGTGACAAAGAGAGAAAGAGACTTATAGTGTCTCATTTTCTCCAGTCTTTGCATGTGAATGGATCCATGCGGGTCATTGGTCTTGTTTCCTCCTGGCTCGCCTGTCGAGTTGGATATATGTAAACTGGCCTTGCCTGCGGCAGCCTTTAAAGGATATCAGTTTGTTGGAGAGTGGGGGGAGGCGGGGGTGCAGGCCCAGCTGAGCGAGCAGTTGTGTGGAGGGGGGTGGAGCGGGGTGAGGGGCATTACGTGGCGGGGTATTACGTCCCCCAGATTGAGCACAGTCCCTCAGGTTCAAATTCCAGCGTTATGCGTGCCTGTTGACTCATGTGGACCTTTTCCAGTTGCTGTGGATGGGGGCATGTGATGTGTATCTGTGTATAAATGCGCGTGCACTACTGCTACGTTTCTGTGTATCTGTGTGCGTGTGTGTGAGTCTGCATAGCTCGCTGTGTTGAGGGAGAACCTGATGCAACCCTCAGCCACAGCGGCAGCTTCAGCTTTAGTAAATCATCATAAAGGACAGTGTATGACTGTGCCACTGTAGTTTTCTCGAACATAAGACAGGTGAAGAGTGAAACATTCAGATGACGGAAAGCTGTGTGGGTATAATTACACACAGCAGAGCACAAGGTGAATTATCACAAGTGTTACACTGGAGGCATACTGAGGCATACTGTTGTATTTTGGACTTTTAAAAGTGTTAATTATGGTTGGTTGGCAAAGAAAAAACCACAGGATTAAACAATACTGCAGATATTCGCTTTGAGCAAAAGGGTGGATTTTATTAAGGATTCACTTTAATCTGCACCGTTTCATTCTTCTGCATATTTAAGGCAAATAAAACGAGAAAGGATATACTTTGGAGGGAGGAAGTACTTTTATATCAGGAACTATTTTTAATTCTAACGAATCTACATTCCAAAACGTCATTCATACCTAAACAACAGGATCGGTTGTTTGCCAACGACCCCAATATGACCTTTCCCAAAATGACATATATGCACAATTGAAGAGTATCAGCTGCAGGTGCCATCACATGGTTAACTTTGTGAAACACTCACAGTTTGGTTAGATTTCAGTTTTGATTTCAAAGGACACCGCTTCTATGGCATTGCTGCTAGAGTAGCGAGTGTTTCAACCTAGAATGTATCTATAATATCTGATGACATGTCGTGGTCATTTTATTATTTATTACGGAAAATATATTACAGATTTCTTCTTTAATTGTAGTTTGGAAAGTTTTTAAAAAGTAAAAAAAAAAATTTTTTTAAAAGATCTCAGTGCTCATGCTAGATATCATTTTAGTTCAGACTTTAATTTCCTGCCTGCCATTGGCAAATATAAAAAATTATTTTGTGGGTCAAGGACTTTTTAATCTTTTTGCTGAGGGATCGAAAGCAGTATCCAGTATTTTTTTTTTTAATACCAGTATTGTAAAGTTTAAAATGCTGGCATTGTGATAACTCTACAGAAGATAACTGGACAAACACATTTTTCACGGATGCACTCCTCCTACATGGGGACAGTGAGGTGAACAATATTCAGTTGTTTGCAATCTACACTCTCACTGCTAGATGCCGGTAAATCCTACACACTGGTCCTTTAAGTTATATTATGTATGTGACCTCAGTTCAGTATGTTAAAGTCAGCATTGACTTTGGGTTTCACACTGGAGGTGAACAGCAGTGTCCTGGGTAAATGTCTTGGTCTGTCCCAAGTTCCCCCCATGAAGACTTTGTCACTCATAGTCATAATCATAATTACTATAGCTACTAGAGGTTGTCACTTCACAATAAATGTGAATGTAGCAGCACAGAGATGCTTACCGTAATTTCCGGACTATTGAGCGCACCTGAATATAAGCCGCGCCAACTAATTTTAGAAAGAAAAATATAGGCCGCACTTGTCTATAAGCCGCAGGTGTCCACGTTGTAACATGAGATATTTAAACAGAAAGATGGTACAGAGAAAGATTTTTTAAAAATTTTAATTAATAAATGCTTTTTTCGCTAACAGTGCCTGTAACACGGCAGTAACACAGCAGTCACACAGCTGGTTAAAAAAATAACCAGCCGTAGACCGTTAGCCTACCAGAAAAGTCACTGATCGCCATCTTCATCTTCTTCTTCTTCCTGCGCACTGAAACCACTGAAGTCGTCTTCTTCAACCCAATCAAACTAGCGTCTTCTTCGCCGCATTATCTCGTCCACCTGTCTGTCTCGCGCTTGCGCTTCCTGCTAGAGCGCCCCCTGGAGGCCGTTAGCCCGTAAAAATCAATAGATTAGCCGCATCATTGTTTAGGCCGCAGGGTTCAAAGCGTGTGAAAAAAGTAGCGGTTTATAGTCCGGAAATTACGGTATTCTCTATGTAATTTGCCACTGCTTGCACCGCTGGTGGCTGTAGATGAGGTGGGCCGGTACAAAAGCGCCAGTTCTCCCACCAGTTCTTCCTTTGCGCCCCCGTCGTCACCTCCGCGTCACTTCTGGGTCAGAGGTTGTTTGGCCTTACAGGTATGGCTGCATGCTGTTTCACCTTGCTGGTTGTTTGTTCTTGTCAGTGTGCTTAAGGCATTGGTGTTGTGTTGTAGGGCGACTGCCTGTGTGCTGCTCTGGCCCCCTGTATGTGCTGTTGCATTTGCTTGGCTGTGGTAAGTGTCGTCTCTCTTTGCGGTATGGTTGATGCTATCAGGTGGCTAATGCTAGCGTGGTCACAGGTAAACGCTGGTGGCTGCCTGGAGTCCTCTCTCCCTCCCTTCACTCATGTGAGTGTGTGTGTCTGTTGGTGCTAAAAAAATGTTATGTCTGTGTATCGTAGTGTGCACTGCATCATGTTCAGTGTATTTAGACATGCTAATAGTATTTTTCTTGTTTAGGTGTTACTGTAGCCAGCTTATTGGGGCTGTTTTGTCTCCACCGCGTCTGCTGTTTTGTCTCCACTGCTGCTTTGTTCCTACGGCACGGTGTCACGCTGCGGTCTTCTAAGACCTTCCGCAGCTCTGCTTCCACAAAATAGATGCTTTTGTTGCTCTGTCTCAATGTCCCGTGCATGATGGTTGCTTGGCCACAGGCCGCAGGCCAGAGCACAATTTTTAACCAGGGTTTGGTCCCTCTTATGTTAGCTGACTGAGTGTGTGAAAGTGTGGGTTACATTCTATTAGTTTTGGGTTTTTTGTATGGGTTTATTTGTTCCTGATTTTGTCTGCTTGTGTAATTCATTTGTTAACTAGGTTAATTTGAGAGATTTTCCATATGTAATTAGGTAATTGTTTGGGTTTTCTTTTCTTTTCTTTAGCCTTCTTTTGTTATAGTTTTCATTTGTTTAGTTGTTCTAATTGGGCAGTTATTGGTTGATATATTTTGTTAAGTTTAAGCTTGTGATCTGCCCATTAATTATAATTTCAGTTGCTGGAGGCCAGTGGTGGCAGTGCTGGTGGTTTGGTGGTGGCATCCTTCTGTCCTGTCTGCTGTGTTCCTGGGAGTGGGTTACTTCACTGATACCCCTTTTCCATCAAGCTGGTTCCAGGGCTGGTGCTAGTGCTGGTGCTAGAGCCGGTTCGCGGTTGGTTCAATGTGCGAACGGGTTGAGAACCGTTTGCTTTTCCACAAGGGGGTGCCGGCCAGAGAGCCACGTCATTACGTCACTGTATACGTCTGTATATGTCACGTCATTTTCCCAATACTAGGGATGTTCCTGGCGACTAATTTCCCTGTCAATTAAACGCAAAATTTAATTTAGACAAGTCGACTAGTCTAACACTAAGAAAACAGTCAGAAAGCAGTTAAAATTGAGCAGAATTTATTAATTCATAATGTTAAACACTGTCGGAAAAAATACTGTGCGTATTAGGAGCCATTTGAAGCCATTAATCACAGTCAACAATCGCCAAATCGTACTTTAAATATTTTTATGCTTGGAAGTATGTTATGTTAGCGATTTCTCATTGGATTTACATTGATTAAAAAAAGTTTGAAAATGTGTACCGAAGACGGCGGGCCGATCTTCGTCTC
>JAJHUR010137792.1:0-49175 GCA_027495735.1 Lutjanus campechanus | reverse complement strand
CCGCCCCCAGCCCCTGACGTAAGCCCGTAGCCCCCGACGTAACGTGGTTCTTTCCGCTAGACCAGCAAAGAGTTGGTGCTTGCCTAGCACCAGTTTTGAGAGCCAGGAGCCGGTGCTTTGGCTGTGGAAAACCAAAGAACTGGTGCTAAGTCTGGCTCTAGCTCCGAACCAGCCCTGGAACCAGCTTGGTGGAAAAGGGGTATGAGAGCGTGTTTCTGCCATGTGTGCCCGGTGATTTAAGTTGATTTTTCTTTTTTTGGTGGATCCTTCCCCTGCACTAGCTCTTGTCCATCCACTAGACCTCAGACCTGATTAGGTTTTCTCCCTCCCTGTGTGAGGCTTAATTATTGTTTTTAAAAGAATGACTATTTAATAAAAAGTGTATTTTAAAACTTGGAACCACGTCTGATGCCCCTTTGAGTATACAAACCTTTGTGCCTTGTGTTGAAGAAGTAATTCCTTGGGTGAAATTCCCAGGGTGGTGTTGTTGAGCCCTTTTTTTGGTAACAATATTAGCTTTATATCCTTTCACCTCCTCCTCGCCACATAAATATGAGTTGCAATAAGTTGCTTGCACAGGCAACCCATACTATCATTTTTCTGGTGAGGGCAGCCTGATACACTCACCATTTGCAGTTCTGGTGCAGCTCCTGTAAGTCCCATGGAGGTCATATGAGTAGACTCACAAATCAGTGTTAAAAGTGATAGCGGAGTTATTGTTCCTCTTTTACTTTTACTTTGCCCCAAATCCTTTGGACTGGTTTTCACTGAGAAATAATAATCCCACCCACTGGATTAGTTAATTATGGGGCGACTTCGGGTGGTCACTCACGAGCAGGGACCAGGGCTAGCGAGGCCTGGTCCAAGGAACTCTTAGCCTGCTACACTTTCTGACTATTTCTCTGTTCTTGAAAACCAGTCCAATTTCCCCTCTTGTACACACTTAAGGTTAGGACTAGTATTAGATACTAGTAAGTAAAACCCTGAAACTTCACTACTTTACTCTACTCACTACTCTAGCATCAGTCTCTTGACATTCTCCCTACTTTTCAGCGCTAAAAAACTGTGTGGAAACAAAGCATGTTAGAGCATTATGTCTGGTAAGGCATGTCCTTGAAAAAATATAAGATGTTTAGGTTTGCTAGCAGGTGTTCTTGCTACAGTTCAAGCAATTATCTATCGTAAGACTACATATATGTGACTTTTGGACTCCCTATATAAAAGCGTAATGTAGAGATATGTACGTGTGTGTGAGTATGTAATATGTGCTTTACTGTACAGCGTATTGGTGAATGTGTCATTGAACCACTGACCCTTCCAGCATAAGTGTTGCTCTCTCTCAGCCTGCCTGCTCCACTCCTCTAATTAGAGTTGCCAGCCCTGACAGAAATCCTGTCACAATCCGCCTGCTCACAAATGGCACTCGCCTGTTTGTCACCCCTATTTCAGAAAAGTGTGAAAAACTGGAGAGGTGACACATTCTCACCATCTCAGTTCATCTCAGTCCCTCCCTCTCTCTTCCTTCTCCTAGTAGCTGCGTGTGATTAGCTGTGAAGAAGAGGAGATATTAAGGTGTGCTTCATTGCTTCCGCAGTTAGACTGTGGTGTTAGTGGTGGAATGAAACAAAACCTTTGCTCTGCACAATACATTTTGCAAACCTGAGTTTGTTCTTATGGCACTACGTCATTAATACAATCACTCGTCTTTGTACTTTATGCCGAGCTGACAGATAGACATAACTTTGCAAGTTGCTTATAAAAACAATAGTGTCTTTTCACATCCCTGCAGTTATAAAGAAAAAAAAGTGATTCTTTCATCATTTATTATATGAAGAGGTTGCCAGAGGAAACAAGTGGTTCTGCAGAAATAACTAAGGCCATGCTGAGAAAATGAACAGAAGGGAATGATGCTCTGGTTTTTCCAATACGGCACGATTGTGGATACTGACAGCAGTGCTCAGAACTATCTTGACTATGGTGTCATGGCAACCGCACAAACCTCACAAGACATGTTCAAAAATGCCAGTGAGAGGAACAAAAGCAAATGTAGACAGATCAATAAAGTCACAGATACGCATAGAACACACCGGGCTGTCTATTCCTAAATGAAGAGTTTTCAGGTGCCCAAAAGAACATACATAATAACTTAAAACACACAAAGTCATCAAGAAATAATACACTAGAGACCATATTCGACCAGCTGCAACGTCCATCAACATGTTGACCTTCAAGCCCTTGAGTACTCAGTATTCATGGGCCACTACACCCATCTTCGAACTCGGACTTCATTTTGATCTTTGGTCTCCAGGACCACATTTTGCCATGATGACTCATAAAGACTCACAGGGTGGAAACAATACCAGTCACACTGTCACAGCCGGTAAATATACACCGATCAGTCACAACAAACTAACCAGCTACTTAATAGGACCTAATGCCTATAGGTTCCCCTTGTGCCACTAAAAAAGTTCTGACCCACCAAGGCTTGGACTCCTCAGGACCTCTGAAGGTGTCCTGTAGAGTCTGTTTTAGACCAGTAGGTTGCAAACTGGGGCCTCCATGGATCAGACTCACTCCAGTATGTGCCACAGATTCTCAACTGGATTGTGATCTGAGGAATTTAGAGGCCAAATCAACACCTTGTCAACACAAGGCCACCCTCTTCCATTGCTCTATGGTCCTCTTATAACACTTACAGCCACATTAAAGGTGCTTTCGGTGGTGGACAGTGGACATAATGGGCACTCTGACCTCTCTCATAGCCTGCATGAACATTTTCAGCAATTTGTGCTACAGTAGCTCTTCTGTGGGATCAGATCAGAAGTGCTAACCTTAACTCTCCATGAGCATCAATGAGCATTTCGCACCAATGACCCTGTTGTCCGTTCACCAGTTTTCCTTCCTTGAACCACTTTTGGTAGGTACTAGCCACTCCATATCGGGTACTCCCTACAAGACCAGGGGCCTAAAAAAAATTTCGTATTAAACTACCATTTTGGAGATGCTCTGACTGGGTCAGTTTAATAATAACTCTAGATGTTTCCTGCTTCCAATGCTTCAAATTCAAGAACTGACTGTTCACTTGCTGCCTAATATATCCCATCCTTTGACAGGTGCCACTGGAATAAGATGATCAATGTTATGTACTTCACCTGTCAGGTTAAAGTTGTGGCTGATCAGTGTATGTAAATATATAACTGTATTTTTACTGAATGTTTTCTGTACTTTCACACCACCTCAGAAGTATTTTCAAGAGCAGTCGCTAAATGATCTTCACAAAAAAGATCTCTTGACTTGTTGACAAATTTTGGTTCTATTGTACAATGAAAAAAACAATAGATGAGGTAATAAAGGCTAAGCAATGGGACAGCACGGCAATGATTTCCTGTACATTAACTCAAGCCCTGTGATGTGCTGTATTTTATAAGTTCCTATGAAATGGCTAGCAGAGTGCTTATTGCTTACGTGTTTTCTATAAAACAGACAGCTACAGGGATTGTCACAGACACTGATTGGCATTTACAGTATCCAAATAGAACTGTGCCACCCACCCACCATGCAGCAAAAGCAGTCCATGGATGTAGCACTGGGAGGGGGAGCAATCCATTTAGCTGACTCTTCCCAGACTCAGAGCTCCAAGCAAACTAGACCAAACTAGTGTCAAAACAGCCTCAGAGACCAACAGAGGAAAGTTTGACGACAGGGGATAAATAGGCTACAGTACCTCTTTTCATAGATGAACTCCATAAACACCTTCTGTACTGTATTTCCTGTTGGTCTCGCAGTGCTGTTATGCACACTATTGGGAAGTAACAGTTACGGTTAACTACTGTATCAACAAGTAAGCTAAAACTATCTGTCCATCAGGAAACTGTGTAATTAAGAGGAAGCATTTCATTGGATGCAAAATTAATAACACTCCCTAGTGCAGGATGAGTCATCAACAGTTTCAAATCATTTTGGAGGAAAAGAAAAACTCAGAGATACCTTTCAGTAAAGTAAAACCTACATATACACAAATATATATAGTGTGTCCAACTAATGCAGTCTGTGTTTTGGCTATTTGCAGATTTTTCTGATTTATTAAAGACTGAAGGCACCCCAGATAACTAAAGCCCCCTACACGATGATACTAGTTATACTGGGCCTCCTACACTCATGACCCCCAACTGACCTCAGAAATTTCTCATAGCAAGCCAGCTGGCAATTAGGACTACGAGAAAAGATATCAAGGTCAACATAAAACACAGTATAGAGAGGAGCTTCAATGAAGCGGGATAAAATAACCTTGATAATGGAATATGAACCTCAAGATTGCAGAGTTTGGTTCAAGTTTTTTTTAATATGCAACTAGAGGACAATCTACATTTTACAGAAACTCGCTCCTGCTCTGTGTCTCCTTTTTTCTGCATCTCTTTACTACAGAACCTTTCAGTTAGAGATGTGGCTAAGATGACCTTTACCCACTCTCCCTCCAGAACACTATAAGAAAACAGCTGAGCGGATGTGAAAGAGAGGCTTTCAGTATTCGCTAAGGAACAGTCTGTCTCTTGTGGAATGATAGGCTTTTGTCGAGGGAGAACAATATCCTGCAGTTATCAAAGTGCTCAGGCAACTCGCTTTTCTATACACAACACAGTGCAAAATGCTTTTTTTTTCATGTGGGAAAACTGCCAAGACCTCTGGCTCAGCCGCTAATGCCCCTGGTTCACATTCCAATGTACCATAATAGAACATACATACAGTAGTCCATTCCCACAGGTCACATTTGCACTATATTACAGTTTAGCATTTTTTGTTGAAATCCACAAGCTTCTGTCATGAACTGTTTATTCAAATTATTTCCATTACTATGAAATATATCCGCTGAAATAAGATTGTGGGTTGATTTAATTATGTTAAATAATGTTGGTGCATTTTCCATCATTTAAACAAACTATAGGAGAGCGCTTTCTTTTCTTTCTCTAATTCTCAGCAGATGTCTGCCCAGTTTCCCAGATTCTTTACACCACTTAAAACACCTGGTATTGTTTTTGGAGTGTGGAAAGGTTGAACAAAAAATATTCATCTCCCATTATGAGGTACAGAATAATACATAAGATAAGGTGGTGCCCTACAGATCTTTTTTTATCAGGTCATTCTGGTCAACACTGTCAGACAGTAACAGTAAGTTTCAGTTAATCAGAGTATTTAATGGTCATCACATCTCATAAACATCCGATTTTAGAGTGCAGTTTATACATCACTGTCATAATATGGACAGCTGTACACACATGAAGTTTTTTGGAAGTTGGAGCTTACAGAGTATTTTTACACTGTTGCACTGGTATATTTACTTAAAGACACATTATGTGAGATGAAGTATTTGTTGCAATTTGGTTTCAGAGGTTTTCAGAGTGCAATACATACACCACTTTTATAATTATGGACAGCTTTGTTATGATTGCATTACTTAGGATAAAAAAACTAGCAAGTTCACATCTTTAAGCAAGTGCAACAACAGAAGACATAACAAACCAGCTAATATTAATTAGTGGTTCAAAAGCAAGAAGCCCAGCTCAGCGTCTGTCTGTCAGCCTTTCATTCTGTGAAGCTCTCACCAGTGACTGAGAGCCTGTCCAACATTTACTCTTGTCTCTTTGGTCTCCTCGTCTCTGTCTGATGAGGCTGCTGAGCCCAGTTATGCTGTCTGTTAGCCCAGCTCCACTTCTGGTGCACATTTTAGTACTGCTCTCCATCAGCCTGTAAACCTCCTCCTCCAGTGGTATAATACAAACACTCTCTTGGTGTCTCAATGAAGCCTCAGTCCTGCTAACTGAGCAAACTAGCTAATTGCAGCGAAGTTACAGTTAGCAGCAGTTAGCAGTTATTCTACTGTCCATCAAGAACCTCTGTAGATCCCTGAGACGTGAGGCAGAGCAGCTGGAGGACATCAGAGGGAAAAGCAGAAAACATTTTCTCTATAAATTATGATTCACTTTCACCAAAATCAGTGACATAGTTGCTGGTGTTTGACTTAGTGCCGACCCAGACACAAAAGTTACATATCGTGAGAACAGGTGTACAGGGCGCATTTTGAAAATTTATTTGTGTTTTTCCAGGATGGTGAAGGCATGACCCACACCCCTCCGCCTCTGATTGCCTTACCTTGATATTCTTACTAAGCTAACCAATCAATCCTCATGCCTAAACCCAACCAACCAAAACCAACAAAACCAACAATGGCAAAGAGTACTAGCCAATCAGAGTCAGGGTGCAGAGCAGGAATGACAGAGACACCATTCACACCATTCCAAGTCATTGTAGCATCAACATGATTTTGAAGTTGTTATTTTTAAGCATGAACTGAATAAATGAATAGAACTATAGCCTGTATATGCCATGAATATAGACAATGTAAGCTATGAAGTGTGATTTCTGAGTGAAATTACAAGGTAATAAAATTACTGTTCATTATTGCATCAATTACAGTTTGCACATACCACAGAGTTTTCACACAAGAAATGAAGCACATTTTGTTCCTTTTTCAAAGTAAACAATAATGGAAAAGACTATAAGCAACAAACATAAAGCAATAACAGATACTGTAATTTGGTCATCAGTCCACCAGAATAAACCATAATTTACAACATTAACCGCTAACAGCCTCTTATGCAGTGGTGAAGTAATTAACGATTATGTTGCAATGATGCTCATATGGAAATATTGTTCAAGTGAGGACACATGTTTGCAAACATATGCTAAATGGTTTGGTGATCTGTATGTCTGGTAATAAGCATACTTGACATAGCTGTATGCAGAGAACTGAGCATTTAGAGTAGTGTTTTGAATCTTGTCTTGAAAAGATGGAAATAAGCAAGGAGGTTTGATTGTATTAAAGAATTGTGCCTGTTTAAACTATTGTGAAACATGAATGATAGCAATACTGTAAACATGAGCACCAATAAAAGCTCAGTGGCTCGCTTCCCAAACTAGTGATTATAGCATGCTGGGATCACATTAAGAAAACAAGCCAGGTGGACACTGGGCGGGCATTTGGGTGTGATTGCACGGAGAGATACAGCAACAGGTTGAGCAGCAGCAAAGAATGACGAAGTGAGTCTGCCAGCTTTAATAGACCACCCAGCTGGTGATAGCAACTCACGAAGTCAGCTGACAAATTAGCTGCTACAACGCAAAGCACCACAGTCAGTTATGTGGCAGGTTGTTCCTCAAACCTTACATTATCCCTGGGGTTTCATTGTTTTGTCTAAGAAAAAATATAAATACAGAAATATACATTTTAACTACCTTTTTTCTCCTAATCACTGGTTAGAACATCTTCTTATGGATAAAGAGAAAAATACATAGATGATAGCAAAATGTCTAGAATATTTGCAAAAACAAATCAATTCAACTAAGAACAATAAATGCATTTTTTCGGTTGTGGTCTGCAGTACATGGTTTCGGTGCTCACATTTCCCCTGAGTATGAAGAGCAAAGCACAGCCCTCCATCGCCAATCTTCTATCATTTCTGTATCAGAGTTGGGCAGACATTCCACCCACACATGCAAAATAAACACTTATGTGGGTGGGTGGTCAATCTATCTATATCCGTCTTGGTCATCTGTGTTCTTTTTGGTTGTATTTGTCAAGTTTTTTTTATACAGCACATTTCATACAACAGGTATAGATAAATGTGTTTCAAAATAAAAAAGCAAAAGAAAAATTGGCAAAGCTTATATATAACAATTTTTTTTTAAATTTATCTATTTGTTATTATAAAAAGAGAATCATAGCAATAATAATACTGACTATTCTAAAATCAGTTTCTACATCATTTGAGTTTATGTTTGTGTTTTGCGTAAATAAATGCCACTGTCACACTATTTTACAGTACACAAATAAGACATAACAAGCCATATCAAATTAGACAAATCAAGATGTAATAATATGCTATTTATTTAATCACTATTAGATTTGTTAGACGATACTTAGGGGTACATTACAACTGAACTGTACTGCAAACTAAAGTGAAATCACATATCTGCTACTTCCCCATGGACAAACAATATGCAAACAATAAAGGCCAAAATTACAAAGGTAAAGGAATATTTTGTCTATGGCTGATTCTACAGACCTATTGTAATACTGTAAGCAGATTATGTGATTTGATCGAAGAAGCAGACATCGGTCTAGAAATAGCAAATGATGCAGATGTGATTTCACTTTAGTTTAGAATATAGTTCTGTTGTAAGCGTCCCTGTTTCCCTCTCAAATATCTTAATAAGGGTCTAATAAAGTATCTAAAACTTTCTAAGAAAGAACATATTATTTCTAGTTTTTGTCTAATTTGACAGCTTGTTATGCATTATTAGTGTGCATGCAGTTACACTGTGTTGTGTTGTATTGCACATGTGCTTATATTTTTGTGTAAGTATCTTCCAAGTCCAGAGAGTTCACTCTATCATGAGGTTTGTGTTGACATTTGTACCACTAGTCTTTGCCAGCTCACCTCACAGGGGGATTTGGCTGGCAGAACACAGCTCTGACAGGGAAAAGGGATACTCTGAATTAACACATGCCAGCATCTCTAACTGAGGTGCTCTTTGATTATTGAAGATGGTGCCAATGTTGAGCCCCCTGGGATGGGCTGGCTTCAGAGTTTGATACAGAGTGAGAGGGCAAAAGATACTACAGTGTATTTTGGGTGTAATAGCTGATATGGCAAGACATCTCTCCCTCTTTCATTTCAGTCATTCTTCACTGGTACACGTACCTGCACCCCATTTCGTATTAGCCTTTTAGTATACAGCAGAGGTGGACAAAGTACTCAACCCCAGTACTTGAGTCAAAGTACAGATACTCCTGGTCAAATGTTACTCAACTACAAGTGAAAGTTGCTCTGTCAAAATTTTACTCAAGTTATAGTACTGGAGTACTTGCTTTTAAAACTACTTAAGTATTCAAAAGTACAAATTACAAAGTGCATCTCCTAATATCAATACATTGCTGTGTTTTCACGGTGCATTTACAGAAGCTCACCATTACTGAGTTTTGTTTTAATGAAAGAGGGAGAGTTTGCTTGCTCTTGCTCTGGAACAGGCCTGGATGACATATGTCCGCTTGTTCATCAGTCCCAGTTGAGAGTACTGTGATTGGTTTCCTTTTGTGAGGAACACAGCGTGTGGCCAATTGCATTTTAGAAAAGAAAAAACATTAACAACTGTCTTCAAAGCTAAAAATTCCTGCCAGGCACGGCTATGCCGCGTCTCGGTCGTGCCGCAGCAGTCGGAGCGATTCGTGGCCATTCTAGACAATGCTTGTGTTTCCACCAGAAGCATCGCAGCGCGTCTCAGACGCTTCCCAGAAGCGGCTCGGCACTCCGGTCTGCTTCAAATACGCACCGAGTCTATTTTTGATGGATGCCGCGACAATTAGCACAGAGCAGATCGAACGGGCAGGAAGTCAGACACAGAAAAGGGAAGGGGAATTCGGCTAATTTTCAAAATAATAGACCCTGTGCAGAGTCATGATCATTAAGACAGACAGAAAAGAAACTATTTAACCAGGTAGCCTGCTTACCCATGCTAGAAGCACAAAGAGCAAGGAATGAGGACCTGGTCAACAAAATCTGAGCAAGTAAACATGATCAGGCAGGCAGGCAAAACATTCTGCTACTGAAACAATCTGACATGCTGCTGCAGGAGAGACATGCAGCCGTGCAGAGGACGGAACAAAACTGTGGCGCACACACGACGTTACAAAGCCGCGTCTGGTGGAAATGCCCAGTAAAAGTAATGAGTAACGACAACTCTCCTAGAAATGTAGTGGAGTCAAAAGTACAATATTTGTTTTTGAAATGTAGTGGAGTGAAAGTCATAAGTTCCCAAAAAACAAATACTCAAGTAACGTACAGATACTCAAAAAATGTACTTAAGTACAAAACTCAAGTAAATGTACTTCATTACTGTCCACCACTGGTATGAAGTATGTGTTTCGCTTAGATACTATATATAGTTTACAGTATGTACCACAGGCTCTTATTCATGCAGCACAGCACTACAGATATTACACTTTTTTTCTTCAAGGTGTTTGCACCTACTGACATAGTCTTTTATTGAGCATTTCAGAAGTTACCAGAAAAGATCTGTGTATCAACATGCAACAAATAATATGAGATGTGCATTGATCCAAAACGCTACTTTTGAAAGCTACTGGAAATTTGAAAAGGCAGCGAAATGTCTTAAAAAGGTTTTCTTTTTGATGTCTGATTTCTAAGACCTTCCTCTTCTCACTACTATCCTTGATTTGTTTTATTTTATTTTTTTTTCAGCTGTGAGCTCTGATTTTTTTTTTATGTCCATTCTTGCATTGCATTGTGGGACCATTTCTTTAACAAACTGTAAAACTATGTTGAACTTACTGAAAAAGTCCTGTCTCCAAGACAAGACAAGGATTACTTGGCCTCATTTGTCTGAGTGGGCCAACATGACACAAGGAGTTCGGCATACTTACTTTACTTTATTTGTTTATTTGGACGGGACAGTGCATATTAATGTACATAGATAAAAATATGTAAATATGCTGGACTTAGCACAAGTGTTAAATTTCATCCGGAGTCCCCAACATAGACAGCAGATAATACAATACAAAAATCAATAACACAAAACAAATTTACACAATTACACATACTCCATACAATATAAAATTCATAAGAAACCCAAGAATGGCAGAGTTGCATATGCCCATACAACGTGCTTTAGATGTTTTACGTGGGACACTTTTATATAAAACTTTACAGTGGGCCAAATTATGCAAAACAATAAAATCACTTTGAGAAATGAAGACAGCACCAAAAACCTGCAGTCCCACACGTTTTATTAGCAAGTGCATTGAACAAATCAATAATTCCAATGTTCTGAAACTCCCCCCATTCTCACACCAAATTTGAAATGATGAGTTCCCCATTCCCATCTTTGTTGTTGCAATCTCCCACAGTTCACCAGGGAGGACGTAGTCAGTCATGTGTCTCCCTTAAAGCACATGGAACCACCAGCTGCTTCTTTCCAACTGCCAGCAAGGAGCATGCAGAGGTTCACACAATCTGCCCCTGATCCCACCAACCTCACCACAAACATAGAAAACTAAACCCTATGAATCATTAGTGCAGCACCAATGAAGATTTTAATAAAACAACATGCCTATTTGGAGAGACCATTGATGAATGGTTAGCAGCAAGTGTAATACATTACAGCTCATCTCTCTGAGTGTGTGAGATATACAAATTCAGTTATGTTTGATCTGTGTTTCAATTGCTTTTTTGTATGTGTAGGTCTGTGGGAAACTCCATGTGAGAGGGTTCGATTTCAGAGACAATATTTATGATACTCCACTGTATGAATACAGGAAACTGAAACTTTTTGTGAAAGAAAACTAATACAAAACTCTGTGGGAGAAGCACAACTTTTGGGAGTTACAGCATTGAATGAAGCTGCAACTAACAATTCATTAATGAGTTATCTACCAAATATCTTCTAATTTAATTGATTAATCTTTTTTGTCTATGAAATGTGAGGAAATACAGCAGTCCATACAATACAGCCTAAAACCCAGATATTTGTGTTACAATTGTATAAGACTAAATCAACCAGAATTGAAGAAGCTGGAGCCTGAGAGGTTTACTCGAAGCTGAAAGCTCAAAATGATTAAAAAGATAATAATAATAAATAAATAATAGCTGCCTATTAATTTTCTGTCAGTCAACTATCCATTAATCAACTAATAATTGCAGCCCTAGTATTAAATACAACATAAGCCAACATCTGGATGTCTGGGTAAGATCTATTAATGAAACAATATCATTAAATCTAATATACAACACATCTCAAATAGCTGACTTTGATAATAGAATTTGAGGATTTTATATAGTTTACAGAATATTATAGATATAAGACAACACTGAAACAAGGGCAGGACTGAGATGAAAAGGCACAATCACAAACCTGTGCTCTTTAGCACCTCAGATTCAGATTCTAACCTGCATAAACCTCAGTCAGATGAAAGATCACTGAGTTAGGTAGACTCGACAAGCAAATTCAACTAAACAACCCTTCTGCCCCTGCACTCTCTTTGCTACTAGGGTACTACTGGAGGGATAGCAGGTTAATAACGGTGTGTATTTTGGCCATTTTGTTAACAAGGGGGATGACACCCCACCTCAAATCGCCTAATGAGCACCACCATCAAAACTGAAAAATTCATCACGTTCTCAGTCCCAAATACAAATGCAAATACAGTAGCTTGGTCAATGGACCTACACTTCAAACTGTGATGCTATAGGTACCCCTCCAACATCAGTTTTTCATGTACAAAGCTCTGCTTAGATTTTATATAACATAATAAAGGTACAAAACAAGCTTACAAAACTTAATAACTTATCCAAAGTCAAGTCGGCTGTTGTTTCACATGGGACACAAACTCTCATTTCCACCATGCTATGTCAACTGACTTTGGCATTACATTTTAAACTGCTGTCAGAGGAGCCCCTACAGAAATGATGCTACAGGGGTATCTATAGCACCACTGCATTTTAGTATGTATGTATGCAAGTCCACAAGAAAATGACAATAAACTAAATCTTGAATCTTGAACTGACCAGGCTGGAGTGTTGAGGGTGAGAATGGGCTGAAAAAACATGTTTGGAACTTGCTCTTAGCTGATGATTTATGGACAGATATTTTACAGCAAGACCAGAAGACTAGAAAAATAAAGAAAACAACAAAATCTAAGTCTATAGTTTGAAAATCTGTTTCATCTTCATCCCTTGTTGCTACTGAGAGGCCAGCTGTGTGAACTTGCTGGACTCATTTGGGATGTGAGCAATTCTGTGTGTGTGTGTGTGTGTGTGTGTGTGTGTGTGTGTGTGTGTGTGTGTGTGTGTGTGTTCATGAGAAGCCTTAGAAAAAACACTGACACTGTCCTGGCTTGATATAGAATTCCTTCTGAGCTTTTTCCATGTGCCACAGCTTCAGGGGCTGGAGGAAAGAAAAGTGTTGCTGTGACAATTGTCCTATACCCCAGCCATGTCTGACACCTTCTGTCTCCTCTTCAGTAGAACAGAGTATTTCCAGTTCCTGTTTTCCTCTTCTTTTTTTTTTACCCATAACAATCTGTCAAATATACATTGAGAGAGACTCAGCTCGATATAACTTCTCTTCCTTAATTATACAGCTCAGACTGAAGCAAGCCAAACTGTAGGGTCCAGAAACCTATACTAATTAGAGGTCTCCAAAAAGTTTCTTTACTGCAGCATCATCTGAGAAATACCCACAGTTCACTTGCTGTTTAGTTTCCCATGGGGCCTTTCAATACATGTCACAGCTTTTTGAAAAACTAGGTGACAAAAGCAGTTTCCAAAGTAGTTCAAATATTGGCAGTAGTCTGTGGCTTCTAGAAGAAAGAAAAAGTTTGTGTTTCTGCTCTGTTCTTCAATTCTAGGGGCTCAATCTTCTGACTGCCACAAAGCAGACTAAAGCAGTTGTCATTTTCTTGCCCTGCACCAGTCTTGCGAAGGTATGGCAAATGTACTTGTGCCCCTCTGTGCTCCCATGGATGTGTTGTCTAAAAATGAGGTGTGATCAGGCACATTGCCAGCACATTGGTATTGATTGCCGGTGGGTGAAATGGGTTGAAGCTGTGTGTATTTACGCACAGTAGCTGTAACTTCAGTGTTTAAATTCGTCAGGACAGTCGGGATCAAATGTTTTTGAATTTAAAACTAATACTCTAATGGTCTGTGTTGTTCTATCAAAAATGTCTCGCACACAATCGGAGTTCATACAGTAAAACTATTTGAAGTAAATTAGTTGTATAAATTCCAGTTTCCATCAGAGCTATTGAAAAGAATTTCCCTCTGTTTCTGCTAGAGTTTTCTTATGTCCTGTCAAGTTTATAATCACACTTTTTAGTTTTGCTGCTTAAATATGAACAATATTTAGAGCAGTGACATTACTGTGCACACAGAAACATTTAAAATGACTGAAAGCAGCCTCTCCAATCAGTAAACCCTTTTTTAATTTATGTTGGGCAGCACAAGCTTTGCAAGTGATTTCTCTGAGTGTTGTATTGATATATGAGTGTTTCCTTTAATGATTTACTTACTGTAAGTGATTTAGAGAGACTGCTGACATTAATTAACGTAATAATGTTGCCATGTGTACAGTAATGTCACAGCAGTCATGCAGCTGCCTTGTGTGTAAATGTGCACACTGGATCTCTCTCTTCATGGGAAGACACTTCATCCGATTTCACTCATGTGCAACCCACCTGCTATTAATTGTAATGGTTAATTTTTATGACCTGGCCCACCCGACCCACAAATGAACTGCAGTGCCTGCATCACTATACAGGTGGGTCATTTCAGCATCATTGTTAGTTTCTCCAACTTGCAGAATCTACCATTTAAATAGCAATGCATTCAAGGCAGGCGCACCTGGTTGTCAAAGAGAATGATCGGTTTCATTCATGTGCCCAAAACACACCTATGATTAACTGAGACACTACAGTAAATACAACATTTTTGCACCTTACCTAGTGCCCAGATTACGTACGGATTTAAAAAGCAAAATGGAGTTGGACACACCGTAAATGCACTTGTACTCTTCACCTTAGGCCGTGTCCTATAGATCATCTAAAAAGGGCCCCATGCTTCATCACATGGTTTTTCTAGCCATGAGCATGGACATAATGCTGACTCAATTTTGTTTAGATAAAGGTGAAACAGAAGCAGGAGCCGTTAAGATTGGGAAAGCTAAAAAAAATAATAAAATAAAATCTGTTTCTGAGCACTGAGTGGAGAAAACTAAAAGATTACACATTTATACTTGTTTATGCACTAAACAAAAGCTCATAGAAAGGCTGAATTGTAAAATCGTACACTTCTTACGCTTCATCACATCTAATATTACAAAGAACAAAATATAAAAAAAAATAATACTGTTGCCCCAGATTGAAAATGCACACACATGTAAACACAATGCCAGCAAATTACACAGCCACAGTGCTGCTGTAATTAGATGTACAGACAGGGCCATGTGGATAACAATGATTTCACATGCTTGGAGCAGAGAAAAAGACATGCCATGTTAAAGAGAAACAGCGATCTGTGATGATCTCTGCAGAAATGATGAACCCATTTCAAGTGTCTGAATAGTGTAAATAAAGGCTCAACAAATTGAAAATAAGATTGTTGGAGAATCTTGCTGCAAAGGGCACTTCATTATTTTTGGCTTGCTTGACAACTGTTTATTGTTGCTCTCAGCCTAGTGAAGGTTACCTGCGATATCGCCGGGAATACTTGTACTGCCGTGACGACATAAATTTAGAGGTAATCAATCAACCTTTGTCTTACTACACAAAGCCTGTCTTGAGGGTTATGGAAATCTAACAATGATGCTGTCCTTGCAGGGAGTGTTTTCTACTTTCCTCAGTAGATATGTGAATAAAGAATTGTTTTTCCTCTCAAAAAATACTGCTGTCTCCTACGACTTACATTCATACCCAACAATTTTATGTTGGCAGTTCAGTGCTGAAATTCATTGCCAATTATCTCTAAATTCAAATTAATTTAATGGTTAATTGGTAGTGTTAAATTGGCTCTAGGTTTGCTGGTCTTTTTTCTTTGTGTACAGAGGTATGGTAATCAAGATAGTAAAATCATTGCCACATTTTCAATTGACCGATACAAATAATGAAATTTCCAATTTTTATTTTATTGCCCTCTGAACAATTGTATTTGTGTTATATTAACTTAACAAAAATGCATGCTGTACAGTAGCTGCCCACTGCTTCTGATAATAGGATGGGTTAAATGTAGACAATGAATTTGATTGCATAATTGTACTCTGTATGATTGTATGATCACAATAAAGTTGGACTTTACCTTTATTAAAGTTGCATTTATTGATTCTTCTAAATTAATTAATCTATTTTTTGGCCTGTCGGGAGTGGCAAAGCAGGCTGAAAATACACCAACTGACATTTCATTGACAGCTCCACAGATTTATCAATACACAGCACAGTCAGGCCACTGATATTTCAGAGCCATGGTCGGGACCAGAGACTGTATAACTGTACACTTGTGGATCTCTTGCGGTGATGGTGTTACACAATATTTGAAAAACCCTGAAACACATATTTTCCTGATTGCACTGTTTTACACCAACTGCTCACTCCTCCAACCAGTAGGGGCCAGAAGTCTTTAAAAACTGCTCGGCTAAAAACAATGCTTTCCTAGTTTGATGCACAAAAAAATAGGCACAAAACAAGATGAATAAATCCCTGTTTTGTTAGCTTCACTTCCAGCTTAACTGTAAGGGCACTGCTATGTTTTGGTCATCATATTGGTGAGGACTGTTGGTAATGAAATACAATCTGTAGTGAGATGTGCAGACAGCTCTAAGAAATTGACTGTAACTCGCTTAATTCTGAAACATCCATCCATATTGTACATTGTCCTGATGGGTCGCAGAGGGGCTGGAGCCTATTCCAGCTGACATTGGGCGGGAGGTGGGGTACACCCTGGACAAGTTGCCAGTTCATCACGGGGCTGACATATAGAGACAGACACGTTCACACCTAAGGGCAATTTAGAGTTATCTATTAACCTATTATACTGAATGTCTTTGGACTGTGGGAGGAAACCGGAGGACCCGGAAAGAACCCACATGGACACGAGGAGAACATGCAAACTCCGCACAGAAAGGCCTGCCCCAGCCACAAACTCCTCAGCCCCCCAGCCGGCTGAGGGATTCTAACTCAGGACCTTCTTGCTGTGAGACGACAGTGCTAACCACTGCAGCACCGTGCCGCCCTGAAACATTTTTCATGAAATTTAGTTTGCTATAAACATGAGTATTTCAACATGATTGTGGTTACTTAGTGGAATTAAATTTAATTACTGGCAGTGATCTAATCAGTTCTATACCAAAACATTAATCTTAGATAAAAAACGACCTCACTGGAACAGACAGGCATGCACTCTTCTATTAACGTTACAAAATTGTTATGACTGACATGATCACAAAAAACAGTATATTTAAACATCCAGCAGACGTAAGCATTCAGAGGAAAATATCTGGCTGTTAACCTGCTAGATGTTCTGCTATGTTCACTAATTGCTCACTTTGGTCTGTCTGCAATTTAGTCCTGAGTAAGTGGGTTACAGTGAGTTTATTTGACTGTTTTTGCTCCATACAGGGGTTGATAAGAGCAGAGTTTGTCAGCCAGAAAAACACAACAACATGGTAAAAAACACTGAGAGTCGGGTTATGAATCACTGTGTGTTCATCAGTATGGGCAACACACATTGTCATTTGATCCATTGTTAATATAAAGATATTGATTAGTGCGGCTTTAGTATGGCACGCAGCTGAAATAACTGCATGCCATACTAAGCAAAGCAGCATAAGAATCATAATAATGAAAATGATATATTGTATAATTGTCCTAAGATAAGCATGAAAGCTTAACATGGTTCCTGCACCATTCAAACTGATTACCTAGATGAAGATTTACTGAACAGTACTGTCCACACCACAGATCACGGGGAAAAACATGTAAGAAAAATGACCATATTCATAAATTATAATTAATATAACTTCTATCAAATGAAAAGTTTAAATTAAAATTCTGCACAGCTTTACTGGGGAACCCACCAGGGAGAAAGCTGAACTTCTTCTGGGATGTAGATCACTGATCATGCATACAACAGCTACATTTATTCTCATTTATTTTGTTCCCAGTACATATAGAGAATTGGATACTTAACAAGCAACAATGCCGAACGCTATCTTCATACAGAGACCAAATGAATGTTTATCCAAACATGATCCATTTGGAACAACATGCTGTATTTGGCTGGCAAACATGAAATTCTAATTGTTTAGGAACCAAACTAATTTGCACGCTTGTCCATGAGCACAGTGGCATTTTCTCATTTGTTATTTGGCTAACCTATCAAGCCACAGTGGTAGTGTCATGGCATGACAGCAGCTTGGCATGATCTGCAGCTTGGCATGCGTGCAGAGGAAACAAGTTGTGTGTGTGTGTGTGTGTGTGTGTGTGTGTGTGTGTGTGTGTGTGTGTGTGTGTGTGTGTGTAATGAGTGTTTCAAAAACCTAGCAAGTAATGATTCATGTACGCTGGCTCAGAATTGCAATGTTTCTACCTGTGCTGGGGTAACTCCAAAAACAACTCCTGTGAGACATTGTTTTTTTTTTTATTATTATTGTCACCCAAGACAAAATCTATTGAACCAAGCAGCTATTAGAAATGGATTTCACTATGAAGAGCTCAATAGCGGGATGAGTGTCTTTTTTTTTTTGTATTTGAATCAAAATGGAAATGAGGAGTGATGACCTTCAATAGCCTGCCTGAATCAACTGAAACGAGCTCAATTTGTGGTATTGTAGCTACGGAAGAAATCTCATCTCGACAGCAGTTTTTGTGTGGTCCAGCACATAATTCAAACTGAGATGAAAGTGAGCTGTTTACATTTTTCACTTGTAAATGATGCACCCTTGCCTTTGTGTCTCCGTAAAACCATTTCTCACTGGGAACCGGGAAGTCTATGAAATACATTCAGAGGTTCATTCCAATTAATATTGTTGTTGGATATGTTATATGCCAGAAAGCAGGTGAAAGAGAATGTCATTTATTCATTCGCGGGCCCTTGACACTTTGCATCACAAGACACACGATAGGTTGGTCAAACTCATTTGAAGTTTACTTGATTGAATTTTCTGAGTCACAATGGCAAAATGTCTATTTGAAAAATTTATTGAAGTAATGAAAATGAGAAAATGAACTTCAACCTTCTTTTTCCACAGTTTTAAATGTTGGTACAACATAATTGAACATTTCTAATGGTCAAAGAACTCATAAAGTAGCTCAGATATAACAGTAAAGTTTTGACAAAGGTTCTTTGCATTATTCAGTGGAAACTCGGTCGCTGAAATCCCCCTGGACTCCAGACTCTGGAGAAAAATGTTCGCAAAATGTACTTCTGAAGAAAACTTAAAATATCCTGACATAAAAGAGTCTTTGCTGGGGCCCACATCTCATTATAGTTACAAGGTTACTTCAGTACCAGTGAATTGAGACAATTAATGAGCCTCTGTTTTCAGTGATTGATAGATTGCAGTCATGACCCTCTAAACATGCCTACAATACTGGAACAGTTTTATAATTAGCTTATTATTATCTTTATGTTATTATCTGCTGTTATTAAGCACAGAAGCAACAGGTTAATGGAAAATACGTTTTAATTTACCTCACAGAGGGAACCCATGTCATAGTTGTGTGTAGTCCTATGGTGAGAACAGAAAGGACATATACACTAAATTATCTCATATTACACTGAAAGGAGTGACTTTTGGCTTTCTTAAAGGGATAGTCTGGATTATTTGATGTGGGGCTGTATGAGATACTTATCGATAGTCAGTGTGTTACCCACAGTAGGTGGCTGTCAGCATGTACCCAATTTGGAGAAGCAGAGAGGGGCACAAGCTAAGCAATGTACTGCTGTGGACAGGGTCGGAAACAAAAGGACTCTCAACCACTGAAAAGATCATTGTCTGTTCATGTGCACGCAAAATTAAGAATAGTTTCACAACTTTACTGTGCCATCAAAGAGCCTTTTCTGACATGAAACCACCACTATCAATGCCAAATATCACTCTCTCCAAACCAATCAAACTCAAACTCAAACTACATTTTCTGCAATAAATCATAAAATGACCATGATATGTCATCAGAGATTAAAGAAACATGCTAAGTTGATATTCTCACTTCTCTGACAACAATGTGACAGCCAGTATGTCCTTTGAAATTTCTATTCCGATGCGGATCGTCTGTTTTTGTTTGCCCATTTCATGTAGAGTTAAAATTAGTGCTGTAATGAGTTAGTTTGTTTATGAGTTGTAAGAAATCATTGAAAATCTTTTTGAAGGCATAGATGTTTATAACAGTTAAATTGAGCAATGTGTTAATGGAGTCTGGCAGACAAACGGCTGGCAGTTACTGAACCCTAACTCCAGTGTGTGTATTCTCAGAGCAGTGGCTTTTGTTTTCAGGATAACAGGCTTAACTTTACACCAAAAGACAAATGACAGGTTGATAAACTTACAGTGTAGGACAGCAACATTGCTTGAATTTTTGTGAATTATAATATTGTGTTTACCTTGTTCTACTGCAGTGTTCCCTCAGCCTGCTTGAGCTTCATTGAGTCTGGGGAGGAGGGGATGTAGATCTTATATTAAATAGGATTTCAGCGTATTTAATATACCATCTATGGCTCCAACTTGCTGTACTTGTTTTTGGAAATGCAGTTGTTACATATATTGCTCCTTTAAACTGATCCATTTTTTTGTTGGACCTTTTTTAATGGGTTAACATACATTTTGTTGCTGACTCCGTCCACAGTAGTTTATTGCTTCATGGCCTGTCAACCAACATCTACCATTGTTAATACGCTGACTATTGATTAGTACCTCATACAGCCCCACATCAAATAATCAGAACTATCCCTTTAAATTTCCATCAGGAAATTAGGAGTGACTCATTTTATGCAATACATTTAGCTTGTGGAATAATATTTATTTCAGTAGTTATGTTTGGCCACTGGTTTTTGCCGTTCAAAATCCACTGTCAAATCTAGTTTTTACCAAAACACCAACACCTTGGTTTGTGTTATCTTTTTAGCATGCAACTCCAATCCCCTTGTTCCTCTCCTTCCACCATAGCACAATGAATGCTGCGCTCAGCATGAAAATACCACACAAAAGGCAAAGTACATTTTAAGGTCAGGAAAATAACAAGATGCCATACCAGCCTTTGCAACACCATTAAAATATGACCTCACTTTTTAAGTTTGTACACTAGATATGGATGTGTGTGTTGTGCAAATGGCAGGACTAGTGTTGCCATTTCTAGAGTGATAGTGTGAGTCTGAACAGTTCATATGTGTAAGTCATATTTTAAGCCATGTTTAATACAATAACACCTGATTCATCGCAGTGTTACTAAGTACCCTAAAACTATTGCTGTATTTCTTAATTTAGTAAGACCTGGGTAAAAAATATTTTTAGATATCTAAATGTGCTGATAAAATCACTTTTTTTTCAAAAATAAAAAAAAAGTATAATATCATTGACCAGTTACATTTGAATATTGTCACACCAGTTACCAAACATTATCAGGTAGAGAAAAGTGTGTTATTACTGTTGGCCAAACATGATATAGAACCCTCTAGAGTGCCCTTCTAGGGGACAAATCATGAGCAAATGCCCATAAAAATGCCCTTCAAGTAAAGCAAACAAACTAAAATGCCCGCTAGGGTGCCCTTCCAGTGGACAAAGATGATAAAGTTGTCATGGCCTTGGCAGTGCTTCCTGTTATCTCCCAGTGTTTTCCTCTGTTTTCCCTCTCACCCTGTGTCTCCTGTCTGTCTTTGTGTGTCTTTGTCTTGTGGGCGTGGTGTTCCTTCTTCAGTCTCCTGTCTCCTAACCGGACTCTGCTCCATCCTCACCTGGCAGGAATCATCTCATCACCCCTCCCAGTCAGCTCACCTGCACCTCGTCAGTCCTCCACTTTATCAACCCTGGTTTCCACACTTTCGGTGGCTGTTCATTCAGTCTGCTATGTGACCACGCTTGCCTCCATGTCCGCACTCCTCCCTGCTTGTGCCCAGCTTATCCTTCTGCCGTCCCCAGTTCTGATAATCCAAACATTCTTCACTGCCCTCTGCCCTCAGCCCGTTCGCTCCTGCCACCTCCATTCCCCCTCCACCCCTGCAATACACATCTGTTAATATTCACCACCCCTGAGTTGTGTCTTGTCTGTGTCATGCATTTGGGTCCATCTACCACAAACCATTACAAAAGTCATTACAAATTGCCCTCTAGGTTGCCTTTTCCGTGGACAAAACATGAAAAAGTGCCTTCAAGAATGTCCTTCCAGTGGACAAAACATGATATAGTGCATCACGACTGTCAGCATGCTGGTGCTGTTTATGTTTTGTTTTTTTCGCCCCTGCCCTTCAGACGGTCACTGCAGCCCAGTTGATTTTGTCACACTTTTTTTTTCGTTTCTTTTTTAAAAATTTATTTAGAAAGATGGTCCTTGGGCATTTTCTACCACTTCAAAAAAGGGCCTTCAGCTACAAAAGGTCAAGAATCCCTGGCATGGGGTTTTTTGGGCCTTTCACCATCAGAAAATTGAACCCACACTACACTTACAGTAGGGGTGTTTGACGGCAGTGGGCTTTCAAACATGTAAACTGGGGATCACCATCAGCTAGCTGTTTCAGAACACTGTGAAGGCTCTGCACTTGGGTTTGTTAATTTGATGTTAAACTGCATTTTATGTGCTGCATTTAGTACTACAATATAATCTGGCAAAACAATATAACCTCTGGGTACGTACACTCAGGGAAGCATTTATTGTATGATAAATTAATTACTCTTGTAAGTTAAGAATCCCACTGTATAACATTTAATGGTATAAAATCATAGTCTTTGCCACCCTCTCCTTAAATATGGTTGTGTAAATGAGACCAGCCCACTCTGAGTGTGTCTGACTCCCTGCCAGTGCTGTATGCCCTTTACACTGCATCAATTAGTGAGTACATTTTATGGGCCATTTAAACTTGGCTCAAGCTGTTAAGATTATCAGTGGTGAAGCTAACAGTATTTGTCCTAAAGAGAAGTCCCTCCCATCAGAATAAGCCTGCCCGTCCTTCCCAGCAGAAACGGATTGAGATTCAATTGTGGAGTGACATTCGCTTTATGACAGAGTGATCTCAGTATTCACCACTAGGCTGAGATGCCCTCCCATTCAAATAAGGGCATTTTGTTAATTGTGAGCCAGAAAAAAAGCAGATTGGCATTTGTCTGGTGAGAAGGAGGACATAATCAGGCGGATCGGAGGCTGAGGAGTGGAGACAAGGGCCATTATGTTCTTCCAGTGCAGACACTTCAGAGGAAATGATAACCGGAGCTTAGAGTGACAGAGTAATATCACACACTCCCCTGCACGAGGAGACACATTCCTTCGCTGACGAGGACATGGAGTGAAAAAAAAAAAAAGCTTTGAATTTAAAACTTCCATTTGAAGGCAAATTGATGGCTGCAGCAAGAGCTGCCGACTACTCCACTTCACCCCCTCCAACCATATTAACAGACTGTAATTAATCAAAGTTTTACTTTTTCTAATTGAACCCAACTTTCGATTTGCCGGAAATGAGAACCCCTGACATTGGGTTGTGATGATTTCACATTATGCCAAAGACAATTATGTGCATGTCAAGAGTGTTGTATTACCACTCCTAATAACACCATGTCCTCTTTCAGAGCCAATGCGGTCATCTTCCATTGCGAAAATACTCTCCAGACAGAAGAAGTGTGGGCGGCAGAGATAGCAGGGAGGTCAGAGAATTGGAAGCCTCCGCCAGTCCCACAATGTTCAGAAAGGAGCCTGAGTATCTGGTCAAAATAAGTCTAGTAGATGATATATTGGTTCGGTTTGCAAAATCATTAGCAATAAAAGAGAGACTTCAGTAAAGTGTGCTTTATTGAAATTTGACTTGGCTTTGAAATAAACAACTCCTCATTTTTCTTGGTCACACTTTATTTTACAGTTCACTAATAGGACATAACAAGCTGTAGTTTAATACGTACTATTACTGTATGTTCTTTATTTGACAATAAACAAACACAGCTAGACCCTAATGAGAAACCATACACTCAATGATACACGAATAAAATGTAAAACGGCATACTTTGTATCAATTTAGACATTAACTAGAAATAATATGGTCTTTATTGGACCCTTATTTGAGTTTATTAGAGGATAATTAGGAATTATTAGAGTAACAAAATATTAGTTTTGTTTGCAACAAGGTCACAAAATCTCTGGGGATTATTAGAAAGAATAGCGCTTTAGTACATTCATCTTGTTTTTTTTAACATTATACTATAGTCTGATATATCCATATCTCACCTATTGTAATATTGTATGGGCCAGTACTTTCCCCACATATCTTCATAAAATTCTACTGCTGCAAAAGCGTTTTGTCAGAATGGCTACTTTCTCCAAGTCATGTGCCCCAACCGCTCCACTTTTTTAAAAATGTAATGTACTGGCTATTTTTGATTTAAATATTCTTCAAATATGCACATTTATTTTTAAATTGAAGTACATGGGTACAGACTTGCCACAAAGTTTTCAAACATTTTTCATTTGTAATTCTCAAGTCAATTATTATTCAACCAGACAAATCAATAACTTGTACCTACCAATGTATCATACATCTCGAGGACAGTTTTCACTAAGATACCGTGGAGTCCAATTATGGAATACAAATTTGCACTTATTAACCGATTCTTTGTCTCCATCAAGATATAAAATGAAACTCAAGGAAGCTTTGATGTCAAAGAGATTTGGTATTGTAGAAGCTTGACTGATTTATGTTTTCAACATGTGTGCTGTTTGAATATAATTTTAACTAGGTAGAAGATATTTTTGTTGATGCTTAACACTGCATTGTTAGTATTTTTACTGATATTATTTTAATTTTATTTAAATTTTCCTAGGTGGGGTTTTTAGATAAGCCTGTAATGGGTTTCTACCTCACCTGCACATGTGATGTATTTGTTGCTTTTTATATTTGAATTTTCTTCAAGAATGTGTAAATAAATAAACTAAAACTAAACTACTTTGGGACACGTTACAACGGAACTGTACTGTAAACTAAAGTGAAATTACTTACTTCCCCATTTAAAAATAATATGTGAACCAGATCTACCAAGTAAGGGCCAAAATTATTGAGCAACAGGGATATTTTGCATATGCTTGAAAGCGCAGATTTATTGTAATATGATTTAGTGTTATAAAATACAATCTTTTTCTTTTTGATCAAATATTCTAAATAAATACACCTTTACAACTCACTGTATTTCAAATGCATTTCTCAATATAGAAGGACAAGATACAGTTAGATCAATAGAAATTGTGAAGTCAATTGTGTCATGCAAGCAGGCGTTATGCAAATAAGACAAGAGGGAAATGGAATCATGGAAAGAAACTCGAGTCAAGTTTCACGATGCTAAAAAAAAGGGGGGAATCAATAGCAATATAAGCTTCCAGCTTAGAAGCTAAAAAAAAAAAAAAAGATAGCAATCACAATGCCTTCAGGATCAATTTTTCTCACTTGCACAAAATTGCATCTGCCTTTAAAAATAAATTAAAAGATTATGTTTAATCTGATTAGGGTACTGTTTGCTTTTTCTGCAGCTCCAGGCATTCTGGCCACTTGAGGGGTCTTTTCGACACACTGTTGACAGGAAAAAGGTGTTTCTGTGGCCATCAATAAAACCTGCGAGTATATGGCAGTCAGCCTATGAGTAAGCTGTGGACACCTGATAACAGGACAGCAAAACAGTCCACTCGTCCAGCCAGAAAAGCAACTAAGGTGTCCACTGTTCATCAAAAATAATGTTGGACCATGCTTAGCTGAATACCAATAAAATAAAATGGACTGAAATAAAGAATTCCACATTGTAAGACTCATTCAAAGTTGTTTGAAAGTTTACATGATAGAATACAGTCTAAACTGTTAAGTTTTACTATGAGATGAAAAGACTTTGAAATGCCAGACAGCACCTGCTGTAGCTGTTTTTAACTATGTATCTTTTTGTTAGAAATGTTTCACTTTAAGAAAGTGACAATTTTGAAATATTTCATAAGTATGTGAGATGGAGGCGAAGCTTCCAAAGTTACTCGAATCAGCCTGTTCATCCAATCTGTTGAACACGGCTCTACTGGCATCAAGTGCTGGCAATGCTGACTCGCACAAAATGCAATTACAGCATCATTTATTACTGTCTAGCTTCAGAGTGAAAATGAAAATATTCATATCACAATGCAGGTTTGAGAGAATTTTGAATAATTTAAAAGCAGAAAATTGTGTAAACTGTGGCTAAGCTTGTAAATATCTTGCAGAAACCAGGATGCTACAGTCTCAAAAGCAGTGAGGCCAATTTATAAATGCTGTGGCAGGCAGGTGATGTCTTCTGCCAGACATGTCTCTCTCAGCATAGCACAATACAAAATAACTAAACTGGCTCATTGTGAAGGTCGAGGTCAACTCTCTATGTCCCAGGTGGAGTCTGTAGTCAAAAGCCCAAGTACAGCTAGCTGTGCCATTCTGTGCTCGATTTCTGCTACCAACCCAATCAAGGACCCAAGAAAATATGACTCCAGGAGGGAGTAACGGCACATTTACTGTGGCAGCGGCCACAGTAATCGCCTCAGGAGGCTGAAATTTGGCATGGAGCTCAAAGATGTGTGTGAAGGTTTATGTTTGTGTTCATGCCAACTGGGTAAAAGAGGCCGTGGTAATGGGAGTGGCCTATCGCAAAGAGGCGCATGACTTCCAAATGGATTCATAGACTTGCACAAGATTTAAGCCAGCTTCACAGGGTCTGTAAGGATTGTGGTGTCACAAACACATGACTGAAAGACCCAATCAGGAAGTGTATGTGTTGTTGTTTTTAAAAGCCTCTGTATCTGCTGTCCAGACTGAAACACAGCCTTGGAGTTTTGATTTTAAAATGGGGCCAGCAGCTTTTCCAATAGTATCCATTTTAGGTGTTGTAAAACAATGGGGTAGTGTGGACTGTAGGTGGAAACGTATGCATTTTAAAATGAAAATGTTGTAGTGTTAATGTAGCCTCAGTGGAAAGGTTGATCATGACCAAAGGAGAGCTGATTAACTATTCATGCAAAAAGGGGGCGTGGGCTTGAGAGTGGCCTATAACAAAAATGTGCATAACTTTTAAATGTAGTAATGTAACATGGCCTAACATATCCACCTTTTGTCATAGACACTTGTGAAGGGCATCATTGCACTCAGCAGAGTTTCTTATTCATTAGTGACTGATTCTCCGCCCCCCTACACTTTAGCCACACCCCCTTCCATAACTCCCTTTTGTGGGAGGCATCACTGGACTCAGCAGAGTTCCTGTTTCATTGGTGAAGGTTAGCCTTTACTTTCATAACTCATGATTCTTTTGTCATTTTTGTCTTGCAGCAGGTGTCATTGGACTGGCTAAGTTTTTTTCCATTGGTGTGACTTAGCCCCACTACTTATAGTTTAGCCACAAAGATCAAGTAGTTGTCTGTGTGAATGCATGTACATGTGAACGCATGCATGTACATATAATAGCTAGTCGCAGCTATTGCAAATTCACACTTGTGTAAAACTATTCACCTTGCCAATTGTTGTGATTGTTAGTAACCGGAGAATAGCCCACACCCACTTGTCACTTTTTTTGAATTTCTTAAAGCAATATTCCACTTTGTGAGAATAAGCCATTCAGTATGTACTCACCACTATGCCGATGTGATGATGGGTGAAGGTCTTAAGTTCACAAAACAATCCTGGAGTTTTAGGAGAAACAGGGTAGCAGCCTCATCCAGTACAATGGCAGTGAACGGTGATCACGGATAAAACGTTAAAAAAAAGCACACAAAACAAACACAAAACGTCTCCATCCTGCTTGTGTGGTGTAATCCAAGTGTCCGCGAGCTGCAACATTAAAAATTAACCGCAAAAGACGCCATTTACGGCATGTTTTTAGCAGAAATGTCAACTGTAGCATGTAGTATTAATGAAAAAATACTTTTTTTTCTTATTTAAAACTGATTTAAATGATGTCACTGATTCTGTGAGCCTTAGATCTAATAAACCCTCTAATAAGCTCTGCCACAAAGAAGTACCTAGTGCCCACTGGTGTCACAATGTGTAAATTTAGTGGCCGGGACATGTGGTTGGATCACTGCGGTTATTGAGTTTGATGCTGTCAAATACTGAAACTGATAATATCTCTGAATCCTTGATACACTTTACCCACCGTCAGTGTAGCTGCTGTCAGTGCACAGCTCTGCAGAGATCTAAACACACTTCAAATAAGAATTACAAGCAGGAGCTGGACTTTTATAGCTATTATAAGGAGTTTTTAATGGGTTATGAAACAGTCTCAGTTTAATACTGGTGCCTCTGTATGACCTACAGTAATTAAGGAAGCAAGATGATCCATGACAGAATCTGCTGTTTCTTATAGTTATTTTTAATGCCTGCAACCAGGTACATATTAAAATTGGATGAAATGAGCATGTGTTTACATTTTTCCAGGCAAATTCACAGTGAGTAGTATGTTAGCCAATTGCAAAAAACAAAAAAAAATTTTTTTTTTATTTTAAGTTAAATTTTGTGGTTATTATGGTGGAAGCACCACTGCTTTGCCCACAGAAGCCTCCAAAATCTGCAAAATATGAACGTTTCTTGTAGTAGCTTTAAATTTATACTGGAATCAGTAGCAAATATCTGATTATTGGGTGAAGCACAGCATGTTCAGTGGCCTTGGATGAATAATTTTTTGTTCACTGGTGCATGACAAGGGTACAATACAGTAAAAATTAAAATATGAAATACCCATAAAAGAACACCATATAAACAATTTCAAAAACATCTATAGTGTTGTCTACTAATAGGACGAGGCATTAAAAGTTAAATTAAAAAGATGACCTGTGTCAGTTGAAAATTAAATCCTAAATATTAAAGACTGAATATAAAGTGCTGCATGGCTTCAATCAAGCCAATCACTAAACCCACTCTCCACCCTGGCATCCATTCTCACAACTAAACCACTATGTTCATCCTCTTCATACCTCATCAGCAACACTTCCCAATCAAGAATGTGAAAAACCAAGAAAAGAAAAACACTGAAACTGTCTAATATTTTTACTCTGTTTGATTTCTTCCTCCAGTCCATTCACACAAAATGGCCCTACTAATTTATATATTTTTGGATTCAAAAAATACATGACAATAGTTAGAATTAATAGTTCCTGCAGTATGACCAGTCACATTATTAGTGTATTGTTATTATTTTACACAATACAACAACAATACACAACAATAATTATAACAATAATTAAATTTCCCTGAGTTATTTTTTGACCTAGGTAGACAATCTTATGATGTGTACATCTCGCAGGTCAGCTGCTAGCCAAAAAGCTAGGGAGAGAGGCATACTTTCCACAGGTAGAAGTGTTGTCATTAATTTGAGGTTTTTTGGCTCCTCCAGTGAGAGAATGTACACTGAGGTAGGTACAAAAGTAATATATGAATATAATTTGATACTTTGATAAAGAAATCAGGGACAATACATATTAATAGACACTTTCGTGTAAATATGTAGGATTGTAGCGAGCAGCTAATTTCCATCCTTTGTCCCTAGGTAGGTTGATGTTGACATTGTAGTTAATAAAACAGAGAAACATTATCAGTAAAAAGGTGTAAGATACAATAACGATAGGAATGACAGGTACAATACATGGCATAGACAGACAAAGAAAGAAAGGAAAAAAAAAAACAGACCATAATGAGTAAAATACTTATCACTTTGTATCAAAAGTAATTAGTTAAAGTCTTACTTTTTAAAGGAGTAAAAAGTAACTTATTACACTTCCTGAGTAACTTTCCCACTGCCCCTCTCCTCTCCCAATCACCTGTAATCTTAGTTTGAATGTTTGAGGTTACACATGAACACACACATTAGAGTTGACACATTAGCCAAAAGGCCTTGATATCAACAGTTATTGCAGTGGGTTTGTTTTGAAATTCTGGCAACTGGTCAAAAAATAAACACACATAAAACACTTTTTAAAAGCATACACAACGTGCCAACCCTCATGAGTTTACAAGACACCAAAGAACAGTTGCAGTGTTCAAAAATTTTCATTACATTTCCTTTCATTACCAAATTACAGGGTATTTTACAGCTCTGTCTTAAACAAAAGATTCTGACTGCTCTCCAAAGCTTTGCAAATAAAGTCTGCTACAAAAATGTCCCTTTCCTAAAGTCATCCAGCCAAAAGAAACAAACATTTCAGTAAAAAGTATCGGACATCAAAACAAAAATTAACCTCATTCTCAGTTTCATCTATCTAAGACATTAAAACAACGTATGTTTTGGAAATTAGACTTTTCACGCATTCGTTGTGAGTGCTGCTTCCGCAACTAATGTTGGCTCCTGCCCCATGCTTAAATTTGGATATTCTGGCTCCATTAACTGCAAAACATGGCTGCAAGTAAAATTTAAGGTTCAAAATGTTCTGTAACAGAAATAGTGGTGACATTACATGTGCTTTATTCATTTTTCCCACAGTCTATGGCCAAAAACTTGAAAGCAAGAGTTAATTTTATGTTCAATTCTGCCTAATATGGTGTATTCTCCCATGTAAATTAAAGAGGGTTTTCATAGTTGTACTGAGTCGTGACTTCTGTCCTGTTGTGCTCTTTTCTGTCCAAGACTGTCAGCAGAGTTTGCTCTTTGTGTGAGCAAAAGAGCTCAGCACTCTGGGTACCTCAAGGTGAAGATGCTGTTCCTCAATGTTAGGGGTTCAAGATTCATGGGAATTTATTAGCAAAATGTGGCAGAAATGGAATTTGATATTAATATATATTTAATAATATACATTTAATATATTTAATTCTGTTTTCATTAGTGTATAATCACCTGAAAATAAGAAAGATGCATGAATGTTTTCTTATTCCTCTCATATTTGTTCTTAAACAAAGCAGTAAGAGCAAAGTAAATAAATCCTATGTGGGAATCATGAAATATTTGTTGACAAGTCTGTTCTTACCAACATGAGTATGTTGATGAATCCCATTTGATCTTAAATTGGATGTGCATGCCAGGACATTTCGGTTAGAATATGTAAACGACCCAATAAATACATTCAAGGGCTGCAGACTGAAGTCCCGTGTGCAAACCACAAAGCAACAAGCCACTGGCATTTGACAGATAAGAAGAAAAGAAATAGAAAGGAAAGGAAAGGAAATGCCACTGAAGGAGAGCAAAACACAAAACAAAAACTTTTTAATGGACATGGAGGAGTAAATTGGAGCATCATTGGAGAGGTTCATCTGTCTAGGGTGCAGTCAGCTGCAGCGGGAAGTACAAAAGTATTGATGAATGCTGTAAAAGTTCTTAAATTGTTCACATGAACAATTTAAAATCAAATCTGTGTGATCAAACGATTCATTCCTTCATTTTTTGGTTACCTGGTAGTCAGTTCCCAGTAGCCAAGAATGGACAAACCAAACACTGGCTCTTGAATTTGACTTTTGCATTTTGCAAGTTTCACTGGTTGTTTAACAGATGCCAATTTCAACTCCAATACCTACAGTGTGTGTAATGCATAATGTATGTATGTATGCATCTCTCAGTGTATTATAGGTTTTGTGATGTATAAAAGTAAATCCCTCTAAGTGTAAATATTTGTACAATAACCTTGCCAGGAACGATAAAAAGTCCAGAAATGGTTCAGAATTTCTTCTCTTATTTGTTGCTCTGTCCATGGACGCAGATGAGAGTTCTGTCAGCTTCTTAAGGCCAGTGTATACTAGACGCATTATTGATCTGGCAGTATTTATCCAAGGTCTGAGGCAGAGCCATTGTGTCCAGAGTTGTCATGACTGCCAGGTACACAACCTGTAAAATTCAGTCTTTATGTTTGTGTGAGTCACATAAAGCTGTTTCTTCTGTTTAAATGAAGACATAGAAACTTATCTCGAAAAGAATGAATGAATAATAACAGACTGAAAATGTTTTTCTCTATTTTTTGTTGTTCTGTAACAATGGTGTTTTCATGAGTTTATGGTTTCCTGTAAAGGCAATGACTGAATATATGAAATAAACGCATACACCATGATGGATGACTTGATAACTGCAGGAAACACAATAACCAAATGCCTTTAAACAAGTTTCTGTCTTGCTGCATCTGCACTACACTCTTGGAAATAGAGGTGCTAACTAGAACCATAGAGGGTCTTTCAGCTTGTTCCTGTAGAAGAACCCTTTTTGGTTCCTGCAGAACCTTTTCTAAAGGTTCCAATTGGAACAATTTCAGAGAGTTCTACCTAGATCCCCACATGAAGGGTTATAACCAAAATGATCTGTGGAAGGCCTTTTCCACCAAATTAGCTCTGGATCCTTGGAACCTTGGTGCTATATTGTGAACCAACTCACATTTCCAACAGTTATGAGTCGAACCATTGTAATCAAAGATGTCATCAAACAGCAGCACCACCACCACACACGTGTGGCATATTTTACAGATTGCGTACACCACAACCTGTAAAATATGCCATGCCCACTTTGGTTCCCAACTATTCCCTACTATTTTTTTTGGATTCAACTGGCAACCAGCATATTCTTTGTGGAAATGCCCAGAACTGTTCAAAGTTAGGTACAACTTTGTTCAATGGGGCCGGTTCCATGTCGGTGGAAAAGCCCTGCCAGAATTCCCTATGAAAGGTTCAACAGACTGGATCCAGAACTTTTTCATCCGTCACGGGTGCTGACAAGAACCAATACAGGGAGTTCTACTGAAAACCTTTTCATATTCCAAGGTTTTGATCTTGAACCCACGCAGGGAGTTCTACCAAGAACCTTTTTATATTCTAAGGGTTTTATGTAGAACTCATCCAGGGGTTCTGCTGTAAACTCTTTTATATTCCTCCCACTCTGTGTGTTCTACCGAGAACCCTTTTTTATTTCAAAAGCGTTATATAGCACCCATCCAGGGGGTTACACCAAGAACCATTTTATAATTTCGTGCAAGGAACCCTTGACCACCCATTAATGAAAGGGTTCTTCAAGGATTTCAAGAATCCTTGAATAACTCTTTCTTCCAAAAAGGGTGAAAGGGGCTCTTAATGGAACTTTTGGTCACTTGATGAACCATTTCTTTTGAAACAAATGGTTCTGTGTAGGACCTCAGGAAGAACCCTTTTGGAACCTTTATTTCTAAGAGTATCCTTGCAGGTGGTGGACACAGTGGCTACAAATAGTCATATTCAGCTTATAAGGTTTATTATTACAGTGATTGTTGAGCATTTAGCAAATCTATGAATCACAAACAATAAAAACTGTGTTAAGCAGCAATACTGCAAGTATATGGATGTGAGTGTTCATATGAACCTCTGTTTTATGCACTTCATCCAAACACAATATGGTACAAACTTATGAAAACGATAGCATGAGGAAGCTTCCAGGCTTCTAACACAAGAAATTGGACTGTTATTGCTATGTGACCTATGCCACTCAGTGAAGATGCACTCATCCACTACACATTGGATGTTTTCAGCTCAGTAGTCCCCTAGCATAGACAGGAATGATCAATAAGGCCCTCTTTTACTGCTTCACTTCACAACTGTCTAGTCCTGCAGCTCTGGAATAGTTTGACATGCACAGACACTGAGGTAAACAAACTTAGAATGGCAAAGGTGAGTTTAAAGGGCCCAACAGGAGGCTTCTTTTTAAATATTTTTTTTTTCACTTTTAGTCTTCTTACTCCTCCTACTACTTTTTAAAACTCCTTTTTCGTTCTCCTCTGTCTCTCAGGGGTGCACACATTTTTCAGTGTGTTTTTTTTTCCTGCGTTACCACTAGACAACTTAGGTCTCTCCTCTTTCCATGTCAACACTTATATCTCCTCTTCATAAAAAATAGTGCAGGGAGGATAATTCCTCTGCACCCTGCTTCACCTTATTCCTTTGGACAATTCCTCTGTGAGAAGATGTCATCTGTGATTTGTACCACCTTGTTTGAGGTTTTGTAAAGGGGACCTTTTCAGTGTAGCTGTATTCTTGTAGCTTGTAGTCTTGCAGGGATCAACCTGAGGCTTTGATTGTTTTTGACAAGCAAATATGGTTACAGGTTAGAACTAGGGGTGGTGGGGTGAAATCGATTCACATAAGAATCGCAATTCATATCCTCTATGATTCTAAATTAGAACAAAAGTTGACAAAACAAAAAAAAATGGAACTCAACCACAGGAGCAAAGTGCAGCAACCAAACAATGTACAGTGTGCATAGCTAGAGGTATATTGTAGCTTATCTTAATTATTATTCACTTAGTAACTGACCCTTCACTAAGCCCCTCCTCCAACCAGCAAGTGTTCAATGAAGGATTAGCAACCATAAATTGGCACCGCAGGCCTGTCAAGCTTTGCATTTCTCTATGTTGAAGTCGTGTGCATCGAGCTCTAAGAAGAGCAATACTCAGTGTTTCATATGGAGAGGGGCATTTTTTGTAGTTTTGTTCAAAAACCTATAACACAAGAACAAATATGTGAGGAATGGATTAAACTTTTTCTTTATCTGCTCGAACATTAGCATGTCTGGCTAACTAGCTTGCAGGAATGTTACCTGCCACCCAACTTGTGTCAGACACCATTTGCCGAACTCGTGGCCCTTGGGAATCACCCAGGGTTTAAATTAGGGTTTGTTACGTGGGAATTTGAGGAGGAAGATATGAACTGGTGCAGAATCAAAGTGGGCTGACTGCGGAGCATCTCTGTCTCTGGCTTGCTGTTTTAGGTCTAAGCTAGGTTAGCTTAGATCTTATCCTGGCTCTCCTCTTGGGGTGATTGTGATCCAGCTGGTCTGGCTTGGTGACTGTCTCAAGGCCCGCTGCTCTGAATCTAATCCCCGCATTTCCTTTTCCAATGTTCCAATGTGAGTGTATTTCTGTTATCTATCATAAACATACATGTGTCATATTTCACAACCAATGTTTGCTGAGATGCAGCTATAGCCTCAGCCTTTGACGTTATATCACACTGCTGTGAAGTAACTTTACATATTTAAGAGCCTTTTACAGGGCTCTTGTTTTAAAACATGTCAGTTGGGCACATCAGATGGATACTCCACTGATTCAAGCATTAGCATTAGCTCATATTAGCTAACTACACTAATAAGATCTGGTAGCAAGAGTCAACCTTTTAGCTGACAAAATTCATGGTCATCAACTAGAGAAGAGAAGCTTGATTTTGTTCACCTCTCAGTGGAATCAAAATTACTGCCAATTTCATTGTTAAATCTGCTACTGTTATCACTGTAAACTATATATGTTCGAAAATGGAAAGCTTGACAGATGTAGCAACAGTAACTAAGGAGGACGGGGCTTAGTGAAGGGCAGACTACCTATACTTCACAAATACTTCATGAAAGTGTTTTGAGAATATTTTGTACCCCATAAAGCAGAAAATTGCTAACGTAACTGGAGTGTAGTGCTGAACTCCAGCACTGATAAATGGGACCAGATGATCAAGCAACACTGCATACTTTACAAAACTATTAACCAACTCTGGTCGGGTGCAGAAAATAACTCGATCCACAGTCGGTTTTATTTCAAAAGACCTGCACCCAGCGTTTGAACCTCGTTTTGGATAGCAGTAGTTTTCCCTTCCATTTATGTTGCAGCAGAGAGGCTGTTCTCAAATACTGGAGATATAATGTTAATAACAACACTTATCACTCCGTGAAAATCTATTCTGAGTCAAAGTGTGACACCAAAACCCTAAGGGCCTTCCAAAAATACGGTGACATTTGCTCAGTGAGATGAGGAAAGCCGAGACTAAAGAATTACTCATAAAACTGTTGTCTTTTTTAAAAAAAAGTGAAATAATTTTCTTGTTGTAAAGCCTGTTTTCAAAACTTATTTAGGTCGATTAGACTCAGTAGAAATAGTGTAACATAATCACAATGCATTTTATACCCATTAAATAATATTTCTTGATACACAGGGTGTCATGCCTAAACACCTTGTAAAGCCTCACTCTCTTTTCTCTCTGACCCACAGATCTACAGTGTCTAGACTGCTAAAAGAAATCCTGCCATAAAGTTACAATCATCCATTTAAAAGCACATCACAAGTTCAAGCAGGTCTACAGTTTTCAAAAGGGCCTCCATGTCTGCTTTTTCTCCGAATGTGCTGCTCGTGCCAACCAAGATCCTTCTGCTTTGGCTTGGAGGGAGTGAAGTCATTAGGCTCAAGTCCAAATGTAGTCACTGTGAGTCATTAGTGTTAAAGTCAAAGTTGGTTTGTAAGTGTTTTTTTTTTTTTTCTGTTGTTATTTTGGCTAGTTGAGACCTAAGTCATCAAATTCTCAACTCAGCTCTGAACACAAGCCCATTGACCACATTGAGTCCACAATGCTGTGTAACAACCACAGAATGGATGCAGATGAAGTAAAGAATAAATTAGTATTTTAAGAAAAGGAAAACTGAGGTATGAAACACCATGGACATATTTTTTAGTGGTGGCAAACTTCTGTGTGTTAATGCTCACAGTGTGACAGCGACTTCCACTCTGCAATGGCTGCAGAGACAGACCTGTGGGATGGTTGGACCAACTGAAAGGTTCCATGTGGCCCACAAAGGCATCATGAGCATATTACAGTTCAAATCTAAGAAACACAGTCGGTATCATTTTTTCTTACTGTCAAACTGTTATCTGGCCTTTATTCTGAAAGGGGTCAGTGTTCATTGGTATGATAATGAAATATATCTTTTATATTAAACTGTAACTTTATTCGCTCAATGGCATCTCCAAAACCCAAAACCCAAATACCAAAAAGGTAGGACGCAGTGTAAATAAAGTAGAATGCAATGGTTTACTTTTCGACCTATATTCAATTGAATACAAAAAAGATATTTAATGTTCAAACTGATAAACTTTATTGGGTTTTTTGTAAAAATACACTCATTCTGAATTTGATGCCTGCAACATGCTTCAAAAAAGTTGGGACAAGGGCATCATGGGTATTAAAGGGGCATCCTTGAATAGCATAGTCAGTCATTCACGAGCATGGATGGGTTGAGGTTCACCACTTTGTAGACAACGGTGTGGACAAATACTCCAAACGTTTAAGAACAATGTTTCTCGACACAAACTGCGAGGAATTTAGGGATTTCCTCATGTACAATATATAATATCATTTAAAAAATTCAGAGAATCCAGAGAAGGCAAGACCTAAAGCCAACATAATGCATAATGTCTTCTGACCACTGAGGTAACACTGTATTAAAAACTACATTAAAACCCTAACTGTGGGATACAGCATGGATTCAGGAACACTCTGGAAACTGTCAGTAAACATTGATTGTTGCTGCATCTGCAGTACAAATGCAAGTTAAGACTCTAACATGCAGAGAAAGCCATATATGAGAAACATGCACAAATGTTACTGACTTCTCAGGACTCGAGCTCATCTATGACGGACTGACACAAAGAGGAACAGTGTGCTGTAGCCTCATGAGTCCACATTTCAGATTGTTTTTGGAAATCATGGACGTTATGTCCTTAGGCCTAAAGAGGAAAAGGAGGGAAGAAGGCTTCAAATTCAGAATGAGTGCATATTTTATAAGGAAACAAGGTTTGAACATATAAAAATGTAATATATATAAATATAGTCTTTGTTCTCTATTCAACTGAATATAGGTCAGACAGTTTTTTTGCAAATCACTGCATTCTGATTTTATTTACATTTTACATACATCTCAACTTTCTTGGAATTAGGGTTTGTACATGCCAGTGTGCCCTATTCCATTATTCAAGATTTGACCATTATTAGAACCTTTCAAATCAAATTTGCGTCTCATCCAAGGCAGCCTGATCAATTTCTCAGATGGCACCGCATGAAAAATAATTGCCCACCCCTGGCATGAGATATTTAGATGTCACAAGAGTTTGTGCTCATTAAAGTTGCTTTAAACAACAAAATCCACATCACATAGTTTAGGCTTTTTTTTTAGGTTTTGCACTTAAAAACTCAACATAATGTATTGCCCACAGCTATAATTTTCACTGTCTCTCTAATTGACATGATTATCAGTTATTTAGTCATGCTTGGGTGATTTAATTGATGCTTTGCCCTACAAAAACTGTATGTATTAAAAATGATAGAAAATACATAAGTAGCCAGAGAATTATCTCTTTCACTTTTTCTGCAAATTTAATCTACATCTACTCTTCATTCACAGGTTGAAATACATGGCCAGATGTGTGATTTTTATTTGCAGACATTCAAGGGCAAATTGATGAATCACACACAAGTATGACCCGACTCCTTTTGATGTGCACCTGGACTATTGCCACCTATGATTAGCATAAATTATACTGCATACCATAGCATAAATCATATAAGGTGTCCATGAGTCGTTACTCTAAACATTTATGGTGTCAGTGTCTTTATTTTTCTGGTGTCACGCTCTCATTTAAAACTCCTCCTTGGGCTTGCTTGATACATGGAACCCACATTTGTACTACAAGGAGTTCCACTGTTACAAACTATCTCACTAATACTACTATTTTGAATAAGGTGAAAGTGAAATTTATAGTGACAAAAACATTGAGTGTGGACTGTATTCCTCAATGTACATGTGTCACATAAGGGTCCAGTCACTGTCTATTGTGGCAAATGTAGCAGACCCTGGGGTGCAGGCTTTGTGGGCCCAGAACTGACAATGTACAAGAGACCACTCTTCTTTTTGCCTTGAGCTTGTAAAGTTTTCTAAACATTCTCATCACTAAAATAAACTGTTACAACTAAGTAGTCATTAACTGCTTTAGCATGTGGGCTTGAAGGTAGAATGCAAAACATCAAATTAAAAACTTCTGTTTTAGGTTATGTAAGTCAACCCCTGTATGTACAATACACTGAACGCCAGGCATAAAATAATCTTGATAATGACTTTACATTCTCACATGCACCGATACCGCTTTTTTCAGAACACGTACAAATACTTACATCTCGGTACTTGTTGATACTGAGTAACGATGTGAGTAGTTCTTACAATGACTTTAAAAAACATGTTTTATTTTCATAAGATGTTTCTCACTCTTTAAATGTAACAAATTATTTTTGCTGTTTCCCGCTGCTTGCATCGGCAAACTCCTTGAACTCTGGGTCGTGTTGCTTCTTAAAATGTTTTATCAAATTGCCACTTGATAGAAGCTACTTTTCATGCTACTCATACTTTTCTACTTTTAGGAGCATGAGCACAAGTAGATGAGCACAGTATCAGACCAATGCCCAATACTGGAATCTGTGTTGGTGCATCCTTGATTCTTACCTGAAATTCAGTTTTTTTGGTCATAAAATCCAACAATGTTTCTCGTAGAGACATGCCACTTATCCTCTTCGCTCCAAGAAGGAAATGGTACAGTACTGATGACATCACCGTAACTCTTTTCTTTCTCTTTTTTTCTGGTCATATTGACAGTGTTATGACTAACCAGGTGTTACAACACTCCCCAGTCTCCCCTATGTGTAGTTTGTGAGAATAAGAATAAGGATGAAGGACAAGTAACAAATTAGAAATTTGTTTCAGTGAATTCATCTCTTGAATTATTGGCTTTATTTATTTATCTTTTTCTTCTAGCTTATGTTGACCTTTTCTAAATGGTTCTGCTCACTGTCAGAATAATTAATGCCACAGATAAATAAACAGTATGTCATTCCATATGCTGCTCTGGGCTACCTGAGATGATCAGATGTCTTTTTGCTAAAAAACAAAACAAAAACAAAGACCCAGTGTATTTATAACTACATATATAACTGCATATGTGTCATTTTTTTTAATTGCATAGCCACTGCTGTCAGCTATACTGCACCCTAGCAGCGCACACAATCCTTCATCCATGGATTCATACAGAACAAATTTAACATGATTTCCATATTGTCTGATTTCTATCGCAAAATTTGAAGAGTGGAACAGAGGCACATTCACACAAGCCATTTCATCTGTTTGAACAATCTACAGACCCCCTCTTGAATATATCCCTCAATGCATGCTAAAACAGCCTTCTAGATTATCACTATAATCCAATATTGTGCATGTTCCCCATGTTAAGTTGTTGGGATACACAGAATAACAATTTCAGATCTTGAATTGGCAGCGTATAATAGGAGTGTAGTCTGTAGGGGAACAGAGCCATTTGTTTAGGAACAGTGCAGGCAGCCCCGGGGTATGGAACAAATATGTGTTTGAAGCTTTTGTGTTTCTATGCACGGGATTGCACTGTGGTGTTGTGGGTTATGCGAACACAGAAAAGCTGAAACCTTCAAGGTTAGAGAAATAGGATTCCTCTCAAATGTAACTGCAAAAGTGTTTTCATGTTCAACCCTTGCAAAAAGGTAGGATACAGATGCTGCTTTCTGCTGTGTCCTTGTGGTAAAAATACCAACATGAGCTTTTTTGCAGGCTGTAAGTTAGGTTTCATAACAACATGCTTATAATCCCCCACATAAACAAACCTTGCACTGGGTTTATCACATTTTCTACCCGGTACAGATATTTCCTGGTGGAAGGCCACCAGAAAACCTAGTTTGCCACTGACAGATGTTGCTGGTATAATTCAGAGAGGAAAGCGTTATTTCCATCTGTAGAGAGGGGGAGGCTTTCTGGAAGGCTGAGTGTGCATATTTGTCAGTGTGGAAATTAAGGGCTAGATGTGAGAGAAGTTAGGTTTGCCTTCTGCACATTTGTGTGTGCGTGTTGTGTATTTCCCTGCAATAGAGTGCCATACACCATATTTGATCATGCATTTCATAATCATTAGGTGAGGCCCTGGCTGTGGCACCGGCCTCTCTCTCACAGGAGAGCTGCAGTTGTTTATCTGCTCGCACTCCTGCAGACAGCTGTAAATAAATGAAGAAGGAGTAACTCCTGGGGGAGTTCTGGGACACTCACACTGGGATTTGCTGACTAGTTCTGTCATGGTAGACTTAGTTCTGCATTTTCTTTTCTCACACACAACTTTTGTCCTTTTTTTGTCCATGTTTCATTTATCCATTCATCATGCCACAACTTCCTCTTACATTAATTCCTGTCGTGGTAATAGAGTTTTCCCTGATTAATCTTTCACCCATTTTACTCTACAGCCAGCATTGCAGCAGCACTCTACTTATTTAATTTGAGAAACGATCTGAAAGAAAAACTCAGGATAATAAATGTTTTCTCCTTTGGGACACTGTTTGGTACAGGCAACATCCATCTTTGTGGAACTGCAACCCCCACCACCTAACTGATCTGGTTACACGCATGTGTGTGCATACATGTTGTCAAATTATGTCACTGTAGTGTTGGCCTTACAAGCACGGAGGGAAGACAGAGCCTCTGCTTCACTCAGGATGCACCCGAATCTGAATACTTTATTCGGGAAAGCACAAATAATGAGATTGAAACAGATATTTCTTCTTCTTCTTTCTTAGGATAATAAATGCTTTCTCATCTGGGACACAGTTTGGTACAGGCGACATTCATCTTTGTGGGACTGCAACCCCCACTACCTAACTGATCTGGTGATACACGTGTACGCATGCATGTTCTTAAACGTCACAGTCCTGTTGGTCTTGCAAGCATAGAAGAGAGACAAAGCACAAATAACGTAATGGAAACAGATACTACTTCTTTCTTCTTTCTGCTCCACGTTTGAATAATATATTGAATTTGTGCATCTGCATGCTATATTTATATTGACAACACATATGTAATGGTTGAGAGATTAAAAAAAAGAAGCAAAAGAGGTTCCACAATCATACTTAAATGAACACTATAAACGGTATAAAAGGCTGCACTGAACACATTCTGCTTTATGGATAGAGACATCCGAGCTACATCTGCATCTGCACACAGACATTCTTCCTCACAATTAACCGCAAGGAGGTGGAGCTGATGAGGATGTCTCTGGTAACGGCAAACAGAAAGGCCTATTCAGTTATAGCTCCCACATTACAGTTAAGCTTTGCATACTCCTAATCCTTATTGTCTACAATTAATGAGTTTCTCTCATATTGAGAAACATGCAAATGGAGATTTCTGGTTTAGAGACTGCAATTATGGAAGAAGCTAAGGGATATGAGACCCTAATTATGTGCTATCATTATTGCCATGGCTACTGTTACAGTTGACTTAGTATGCAAGGGTGGAAAGAGGAGCGTAAGATATTATGCAATCCAGTGGCTGCATGTGATACAATAACTAAAATACTGAAAGAAAAAAAAAACAGCACAAAGTGTCAAAGGAACAAATATTTTATTTCCAATCATATAATGATGAGGAGTCCATAAAAGTTTCCCACTGCAGTTACACACTATGCAATTTGAAGATGCTGTGTATGACTTTTACTTCATCTAGAGGTCACAGTGGACTATCACCAGCTCAGACCAAAGCAAATGCAGGCTTTGTTTACTCAATATATTTGGGGGAAAAAGTGTCATCTGATCAAAGACAGCTCAGGATTCTGTTGCTGTATCACCTATTTCTTGCAGAAATGTTGTCAGAAACAGATTTTAGTGCACTTTAGCTATAATATGAGATATATTGTGACCTGACGGCCACCATTTGGCTCTGGTTTCCATCAGAGACTCCCGAAACTCAGATGAAACTGTGAAACAAGGCAGCGCTGAGCAAATATGGATCACGATTATTTTACCACATTGCTTATTTCTCACATAAAATGTTTTCAGAAACATATTTTAGTATATATCCATTTTCAACCACCTGCTTAAAGTGGATGTGGAGAAGACAGAGTGGGACTCACATGCATATACGCATACCTTCACAGATAATCAGAGAAGCTTGGGTAATAACACAGGGAGTGTGATCAGGATGCCATAACTTCACTATATCTTTACATAGCAACTTATATGCATTATATGTTTACGCAGGAAACTGTTGCAAGTTGTCCTGAGAGAAGAGGAAAGGACATGAACCCACAAGGTGAAAGACGGTCAGAAAAATGGTTGAATCAAGAAAAACAAGTGCAATGACAAAACTGATTTGGTGTCATACTGCATTGCACATTGCAACTCTGCACAAAACACAATGTTCCATTGTCATGGAAATTTGGCCCTATTGCATTCACTTCTCAAAACACAAACAAAGCCCATGTGCGCAAGCCTACCATTGTAGATGCCACCATGCATACGTGCTCAAGTCAGTTTGTAAGCGCTCCACATTAACAAACTCACATTTGTCAGCTTGAGCATTGAATTTAATCTGCTTTGATTTAGCAGCAGACAGAACACACAAGCCCTATTGTGAGTGCCATCATCTTAAAAAGAGCTTAGTGGGCAGAACTGTATTTTTGACAGAGGATAAAACACAGTCTTACAGACAGAATCGATGCACTATTTGTATAAACTGGCATCGACTGTGTTTGCATTCCCTGTGTCTCTGTCTCCCTCAAATGAAAAGATGATGTGTATCACAGAGTAACAGCCCCACCACAGCATCTTCTGCTGTACCAGCTTTGTGTATGGGCACTTACTTCCAGTCAAATTCATACACAGGAAGGCTGTTCAGATGTATGATTTGCGGCGCAATGTAGCCAAGTCGCTGTGCACTTTTAACTTCAATGTCATCCGCCGGTAGATTTCCCTCAGGGCTTAACTGATTTGTAAATGCTGCAGTTCTCCCCTTTTGTGCTGCTTACAATGTGCCTTTGAAAAATAGAGAAAAAATAATAAGTTCTATTCCCTTTTATCCCGCATTGTGCCACTCAGTGCACCTGGGGAAGTGTAGCACTTGCATGATAAGAGGAATATTGAAAGAGAAGCCAACTGAATTCAATATTTCAATATTTTCCTCTGCCTGCTTTTCAGTGCTGGAGACTTAGAGCACGCTCAAAAGTGTTTTGCCTGCCAGTTTCAGTCACACATACTTTGACTCATGCTAAAGATATTAGGTAACACTTTATTTGAAGGAGTGTGCATAAGACTGTCATTACACTGCCATAACCATATCATGACAGGTGTGTATAAGACTGTCATTACACTGCCATAACCATTTCATGGCACTGGTCATGAATATGAAGGAGTCCTTATGAGTCAATATGACTGTCATTAAGTGTTATTTAGTTAATATTGTTATTTTAATGCAAAGTTGACATTGTTTGAGATTTCTTTGTTATAACGATTTAGCATTAAATAAGACAAAGTCTTATCTTTGTCATGACAACTGGACATTATTAAACTTAGAGAAATTGTTTAGCTTTATGTTTCAGCCTTACATTATCCTGTCATGTGTAGCTGGTTTTGACCCTGGCCATCATGCAACTGTTATAGGTCAAGTGAGTTGTGAATAATTTCCCTCCCTTAAATAAAGTTGTACCATTTGGACTTTTCATAGATGTCATTAATGTTATGAGGCTAGTTAGCTAGCAGCAGAGTGCAGTACCATGGTGATTTAACTTACAGAGTTGTACTGATGGACACATAGCAGACAGATAGCTAGTTTACTTGTTGCTAAAGTAAGCTAATCGCTGTCTGTAATTGTCAGTAGCTAACATAACCACTAATATGGTTTTCTGGCTGGACTCCTGGCACTCTGGGGCTGGGGCTCAGCTAATTAGGCAGCTAGTTACACAGCTAATTGAGCTAACTAGCTAAAGCCAGCAATACATAACAGGAGACAGTTGGTAGCCCAATTAACAAAGACATTTACCTTGGCATGGATGTTACGCAATACATCCACTAGAGGGCAGCACTCAGTCAAAAGTTACCTCTAAGAAGACGAAAAAGAGTCAAAACTTCTGACAACATTAAACATGGTGATGTGGAAGAAGTTTGTAATAATTTACCTCTTGAGAGAGACAAAAGCAGAGGCAGCGTGGTCTGTGTGGCCATTAAATACTTTGCAACATGATGATGGAAAATTCTTTTCACTATGTGACAATGAACATAATTTCTAATAATTTTGTTTGTTTAAAAAAAATGTTGTTTGATGTATTGGTTACATTGCCATGCTGCCTGCATGACTACCTGTTGTGCTGCTCCATTTCATCCATATATAAGTTTTCAGTTCGGGCAAAAGTACAGACAGAAGACTCTGTCTATATGTGTATCTAACTTTAAAGGTAAAATAAACCAACAATAAAGGTGTGTTCTGAGTTTGTCACACGACAGAAATGTGTTGTTAACCATCCAGACAAATTTTAATGATTAAAAAAAATCATTAATTATATAAAATTAGGTCTCAAAATCATGAGAAAATAAGCAGTTTTCTCTGCTCTGACCACTGGGGGCATGTCCACTCTGCTGTCTCCGTGTCAAGCACCACTACGATGTGAACACAACCCCAAACAAGGATGCTCCATCTAGCAGCTTTATTGGACATGTCCCGGCATGTTTGAGCCTTCTGTTGTAGGCTTTTGGAATGTGTGCTGAAGTGAACTGCTGGGCTGATTTGGATTGAGAGAACAGCTGAGGTACATTCATAACTGACCACTACGGATGGTGAGAGGAGGGGAGGTGGTGTTGTTTGTGTGTCGGTTCATGGGGCTTATATAGTACTGGGGAATGATGGCTCCAGCATGTTATCGAGCCAGGTTTCAGGTCCGCCCAAAAATTCCTGAACACAGAAACCAAGAAAAACAGTTTATCAGTCTCCAGAGTTAATTACTACAAAGTTTTCAGTGTTTTTTTTTTATTTTTTTTTTTATCAGGGCTTTTGAGCATAAATGAGACACCTAGCAATGAGCTAGCAGATTGCAAACAAACTCGCTAACCAGCTGATGCCAGCTATACATCACAGAAGACAGTGGTTAGCCCATTTGACTAAGACAAAGACACTGACAGGTTATGTTGTCTTGGTTAATGTCAAGGCATCTCAGAGAGTGTCAATGAAAAATTACATAATTGGCCAAATAACACTTAATGACAACAGTCTCAAACATTCATAAAGTCTCCCTCATGCTCATGACAGATGTCACATCATGGTTATGAGAGTGTAAAGACAGGCTTATGCACACCTCTTCAAATAAAGTGCTACCAGATATTATTTTGCGTTATGGCTTACAGTTGACCGTTAGCAGTGGAGCTCATTATAACACTGAATGAATAAATACACATCCATTAAATATTCATCCACTTTATATTGATCTCATGAGCTGATTAATCTGACTGAGGCCCAAGCCCTGTCTGAAGAATACCATAACATATTAATCACAGGTTTAATCCACAGTACTCCCATGGTTTTGTCTTGGCGACACAGGGTGAGAGAGAGCAGGGGGTTGGAGGTATGGGAAAGATGAACCCTATAATACATTCTGAAGAATTCTTAGACCCTTTGCCTGTGTGTTACAAGAGAGTATAATGTTCACATCAAACCGGGAGACTTGACCTCCGACACCTTCCCTGTGTGAAGGGCCCTGGGTAATCGGCATGTCCTTTAAAATGTGCCATTCCCTGCCTTCTATCTAGCTCACACACCCTCAGTCACCGGTGCCAGGCACAGTGTACGATTGCAGGGGCAGCTCTTTCCCCTAAGAGGCCTGTGGTGAGCTAAGCCGAGTCGCACAGCCAGAGCCAAAGGATTCTGGGTAGTTGAAAGCAGCTTTTCCGTCACAGCTACCTTCAAAGACCAGGAAGCCATCCAGAACAGAGGGACATAGGATCAAAGGCCCAAAGAGCTCTTGCTAATTAGTAGGTGGGAATCCTGTAAATGCACCACAAACTATTGTCTGCCACTGTCACATTAGTGATAGCAAAGGTTGAGCAAAAAGAGGAAATAAGAGGATGTGGCAGGCCGAGGGAAGAAAAAAGAGCGAGGAAGGGAAAGAGAGAAGGACAAGATGAGAAAGGGGACATGCAGTTCCATTGTGTAGAGGTAAATGTTCTGTGTGTGCGTTGCTTTGTCCCTAAGTGAATGGCATGCGTAGGTGTAAGCTAATGTAAGCCGAGAATGCAAAGTCACAGCACCCCTTTCTCCTCAGTAACAATCTCCCACAAGGCAACGGTGACCTCCCTCTCAATGTCTCCTGTCAGACGCCACATCTGCTCTGATCACACAGTCGTGATAGGACACCATCATCACACCTCAGAGAAAAGATACATGTCCTCACACCCTGGGTTTTGTTTTTGTAGTTTTGGTATTCCCAGAGGAGCATTTTTGCTCACAAGTCTCATCGGAAAGAAGGTACGTAGGCAGTTCAACTTGTTTAAAGTTGTTTGCATTACATATTTCTATAAACTGTTGACTAATGTCTAGATTCCAGAGGTGGGAGTAAGTCACACATGTGCAGGTCTCCAGCAAGTCCCAAGATACTGTGGTGAGAAGCAAGCAAGTCAAGTCCGGTCTTTGCCAAGAAAGTTGCAAGTCAAATCGTATGAAATTCTGATGATCTCCCCCTGCTTCCACATTTAAATCAGTTAAAAGTTGTCTATTATTTTAAACTTTTAACAACTACATTAACTACATTAACAAAAAATATTTTATTGATATTTGACATCTTGTGGCAATTGATAACAAAATGAGCAACAATGAAGAGTGAGATCACAAGAGTTGCAATGGGAGCGAGTTTCATCATGGCAACTTACTACCAGCTTGTTACTTCTCCTTGGCTTCAAAACAGGTCAATAGGTTAGATAAAAAGAAGAATTCATATACCTTTGTGGGTATTGTTGAGACAAAAAAAGGTGGACATTGTGGAGGTCATCACTGATTTTTTATTTATTTTTATTTTTTTAGGTTGAGATGCTGTTGTCTTCTTACTTCTGTCACTGAGAACATAATCCTTAAAAATGGAAATTTTATTACTTTTGGACTACCCCCCTCCATAACTGTATGCCCACAGTACCTGCAAATAATAAATGGTCAAACATGTCCAGCTACATTGACGTGGAGATGCCAGTAAAGTGTTAGCAAAGTGCTCATTGATGTCAGTGAGAGCGTCAGTGTGTAGAAAACAAGCATTGTCAAGCTGTACTTTTTTTGTTGATGTCACAATAAAGAAAAAAGGCAGGGTTAAATAAAATTGGGAAGTGGCTCATAGCAAGTTTCTTCCATTGTTACACTGCGAAGGTTACAGCTGTATGTGTTAGATGTTGGTTTCTGGCTGTATGCCGCCAGCTTCCATTGGGAATGACTTACAGCCTGATGCTTTTCTAACATTAACAACATTAGCCCCTCTACAACTGCTGATGACTTAGTAGCTACAAGTAAGACACAAGAAAGACCCTAAAATTTTCAAGGCAATATATGTAATACAGCAGCCCCTCTGTCTTTGTATCAGCAGAGGGGTCCATAACTTAAAAAAAGACCCCTGGTTTGGGTAAAGCTGCATATACTGATGAACTGCAAACAGCTATAGCAAGGATGGTGATCATACATGTTGAACCAAGAAGTTGTGGGGCTAACATTTAATTGTAGTCCACTAACAGACTTCGCTTTTGGTTTATTCTGAGGAGGCTCTTCCTTAGCACCTAAAAGAAAGATCAATCCACTCAACACCCAATCAGGGAGTAGCATACACTGAAAATGAGCACAAAGCCCACCTTTTTACTCGCCTGCCTTTGAAATCACTGAACCGAGAACAAGGGACGATCTGAGCATGCAGCTGGAGGACTACACACACTCTCAGAATAGTAGTTGCCTGAATAAAACTCCATTTCTCTGTCTTTGTATGGTTTGCACCCTCCAACTGTTTTTCTGAGCCTATATGTGTGATGGCATAATCAAATCCAGCCCCAAATTTGGTGGAAATGGTGATCACATAATGGACCCAACAGAGGCCTGGTGCTGCCTCTGTGGTGAAGAGCGAAAAGGCAGCTCTGCGCCAGATGGTGCTCCCACTACAGTGGCACTGCACAAAGCTATAGGAGAAAGACCTTAGACAGATGTTTTTACCCTGACACTCTTGAACAAAGCTGATGAGGCAGTGCCCCTTGTGGCGTCTGCTCTAAAGGACAGTGATCCATCGCCTCCTACACCCTCTGAATGGCATCATGCAGCCAAAAAGCGAGAGGCCCTTGCTCTGTGACCCCACAAAAAAAGGACAGAAGTCAAGACAAAATGCCCACACTGCACAGGCAAGGGGTCACCTTCTCATACTCCTACTCAGACTCAGTTTCAGAGTGAGACTGACAGTTTGTTCTAATTTCCCTGTGCAGACTGGTAGTTTCCCCTGCCTCCCATCTCACATGCCTGGGGTATACGACCAGACTGGCAGTGCAGTGGTGAGCGTTTGTCAGCACAGATTGACTTTTTTGCCCCATGAGGTGTCGATATGCTGCACCTGACAGGCCGCTGGCTCTGCGCAGTTTGCCTGCCTTGTTAAGTCTGACACTGACAAGAAGCGACTGGGTGAGAACTGACACACAGAGGAAAATCCACGGCTACAGCAAATATTTGATGATGTGATTTTCGCTAGATTGGAGATGGAAGCTGATGTTGACATTTGTGTAACATCTGCGCAGTCTGGTCGTCAG
>JAJHUR010137791.1:0-28975 GCA_027495735.1 Lutjanus campechanus | reverse complement strand
AACTGAAACATCAGTGCATTTTGCTCCCCTGTGCTTAAAATGGAAGCCGAAGAATAGAATTTAGAGAGAGATTTGAGTGTGTGAACTCTTTGTGAACCCACCGCACTTCAACATTAGTTACACGCACTCCTGTTCCTTCTTTTTGTCCTTGTTTTTTTTCTTCTTCTACATTTACACAGAAAGATATCTAAAGCCCTGATTTCCCCCGGCACAGTATACCTTTCTAAATGTTTATTATGTTCCTTAAAGCCAGCTACTAGTGGGTACACTGAGGTACAGACACTGAACTCTGATTTGACAGCTTTTATTTCTGGCTCCCAAGCAATGCTGTTCAGAGAAAAACTGCAGAACAATAAAAAATGAACAAATCACTCTTTGATAGGTTTGAGTAATTTTTAAATGTGAATATTTTCTGGATTCTTTACTCCTTCATGACATTAAACTGGATATCTTTGGGTTGTTGTTGACAAAACAAGATATTTAAGGGCACCATCATGGGCTTTAGGAAACACTGATTGATGTTTTTCGCCACTTTCTGGTATTTTATGGACAAAACAACTAGTCAATTAATAGAGAAAGCAATTAAGAGATTAATCAACAATGAAAATCATCATTGGTTGCAGCCCTACAAATCACCTTTCCTCAGGTTGCGTATGATGAACTCCAGCTCAGGTAGGGTGTGGATGCTGACCAGGTTGGCCTCCATCTTCTGACAGGTTTTCTGAGCTGTGTCCCAGTCAGTCTTCTCCGACGTCAGCTTGTAGCAGCCAGCCTGGAAGGCCTGCCAGCCCACATCACACTCATATTTCTCATCGTCTGCCCACGAGTCTGTGGGAGCAAAAAGATAAAAACCCATCAAATTCTGCACTTTGGTACTGAGGCGGGGCCGGAACTGCTGCATTTCACTTTAATGGACTCATTCAAGTGGCTGAACGCTGACCGGTAGTGAAGGGGTCCAGGGTGGCGTTGGGCCTCTTCTTGCAGACATATGGCAGAGCAACACTACAATCACGGTTTTGCCAGCGACCCGATGACTCAGTTCTGATCACAGCGCAGTTCTCCTCCTCGGCATGGTTTGGCTGGTCTGAAAGAGATTAAAGTTTGTGTAATGCAACAATGTGTGTTCTGAGTTTGTCACACCACATAAACAGGTTATTAACCAGCCAAATTTGAATGATTAAAAATTCTTTAAACGACTGAGTATATAAAATCTCAAAATCATGAAAAAATCATGGGGTCCACTCCGCGGCATCAACTGTCAAAACACCACTACGACCTGAAAATGACCTGAAACGTGGACACTGGGTCTAGCAGTTTGCTGAACACAGAAATGGTGAACAACATATTAATGGTCTCACTCCACAATTCAGTACTACATAGTTCTCAGTCTTTTGACATGTTTTCAGCAACTATTTTCTAACATGTATAATGTGTTTAGAAGAAAAACTCCTCTTTTCCTTTGCATAGACTTTAAAACACTGAAATAACAGTTTTAACATTATGTCAAAGACTAGACTAACCAAACCACCTAACCAAGCCCTTCCCTGTAGTCCCAGCTGAGATATGTGTGCAAGCAGTGAGTTCACTGCTTTCAAAAAGTTCTCTTAGCTAGCTTAGTCTAAAAAAACAAAAACAAAATAAACTCGCAAAATGTCGAGATTAAATTCTTATGAAAAAGAAAAATACAATTGTACAGCTACTGAATGCAAGACGAGCTCATTTGCCCTGTTAACACATCGCAAAACACTTAATTCAATCTCAACAGCAACAAAATAAAACTCCTCACAGCTTCCTGCCAGTATTCCTCGTGAGCTTTCTCTGCTGAGTTTCCCCCAACATGGACTTGAAAACTTCCTTTAAGTGGATTGCCCCCTGTCGAGTATAATGCAGGATTGTCCTGCATCGCAAAATAAAATGCACTGTCCCTTATAGAAAGCAATTCATCCCATATTGTTGTGCACACCTTGCTATAATGCATAATACTACGTTAATACATTAATAGATATAATGTAACTGTGCTCTAGGTTCTCTTATTGACTATCTCTTTTACAATCATGTTGATAATAGCAGAGAGGAAAATGATGCATTAAAAGCATACAGTGGAGAATAAAACCAGAATACAGGAAAATGATGTATCACTCAAAATCTCATCAGTAAGGACCCCCTTCTCAATTTAAGTCCCCGGGTCTTGGACTGCTAAGTGTCCCTTATTGTTTCAACACTGAAGATGGCAACTTTAGGTCTGATGATTTGCCACAGATTTATTTGGAGTATGAATTCAAGAAATGGCAAATTCTTACATACTGCACCTTTAAGAAACATCAGGACACCATTAATACCAAGTTGCCCTTATTTAAGGCTCTTAACTCCCAAACATCCCAGTGGTCAACACAGAAAGACTGTGGTTGCAGTGGAATGTGACCATGAGTGTGTTTGAACTCAAAGTAGTGTGTTGCTAAAAATGAGTGAGCAGGCCTATTCAGCCTTCTGTGGGAAAAAGTGTTTAAAAAAAGATCACAGATACTTCAAGCTTAAAAAAAAACACAAAAAAGGTTGGTTGTTTTTACAGTCTAACCTGTCTCCCAGTTGAGATATTTGAGCGGTGAAGAGTCGGACCACTGCCAGCCTCCTTGGATGTCCAGGTCGTTGAGGCCGATCCACAAAGCAGCACTGTAACCTGTCAGTAAACCTAAAAGAGCAGGACAACACATGTCTCAAATCATTTAAAATATAACAAGACAAAATCCCTGTCTACACAGTTAATAGTGTGCTTCACTTAGTCCTAACAGTCTCTCCAGTTAGCCATTATTTTAACTGGGGTAGATGACAGGACTGTTATGTAACAACAGCATAATATTAGCAACGGGGTCACGACATCCGAAAAATCAATTCTTCTGGTTGGGAGCGTGAATGTGCTCAGCAAATTAGGAGTGCAAATGATGCTGCACAGCAGATCATTTCATCACCCTCGATCACCAAAGCCGGCTGGTGATGAGAAATTTAAAAAAAAGAGAGAAGAAAAGAAAAAAAAGAAATATGACATGAAATCGAATCAATATCAAAATATATAAATAAAATCAGTATCAAATATAAATATTTATATTTGAGGCTATTATGTTGTCTCAGGCAGGTCATATGGTGATACTGATATTAGAAATTTGAATTGTATTATAAGAGATCAATCAAGGTTGTTATTGTCGCTGCAAAAGGTGATATTGCACATCCACAGGTCCAAAAGAAACACAGAAAGTACTAAAATTACCAATTATCTTTAGTAGTTGAGTAAAAACGTTGAACTGAAAGAGAATAATAATGACAACATTTTGTGGGGTTTCTAAATCTCAAAAATTCAAGTTCATCTAAATAAGATAAGTAAATTATTAAGTTTTTCAGTTTATTTCAAAACTTATCAGGTTTGAGTTTAGCTCTATTGGTCTATATCAGTATTGCCGTATATTAACCATTAAATCTCTCAGGCAAAATGCTCTTTAAAAGCAGAAGTTTATTTGTGAAGTTTGTAGATGAACTTTACAAGAAAAAACTGAACCGTCAGAATTGTTTGTTTTTGTTGTAATAGTGATCTCAGTTAGAAATTTATTATTGTATTGGCTGAAAAAAAAAAATCAATATTGTGCATCCCTCATTCAAAATTTTAAAACGTAGAGAAGGCAGCTGCCATCAAATTGGGAATTTCCTCAACTTTTGTTTTTAAAAAACAGCGTTTCTGTGTGTTCAGTTTTGATTAATTTGTGTTTGCCGTATATATTTCTAAGGTTTTATTTGCTGATGAACGCTGATAACATATTATGTGGTTCATACATACATCCAGTCTCACTGATTCATGAAATAGGTTTAGTTTTACTGCTGTGTCACAGAGGTTAGTGAAAATATCAATGTATAATTCACACAATAGCTACAACATCAGCGGATGCCTCTGCACACAAATGCACGTGTGCACGCTGACGTTACCGTTGATGTAGGTCTGCTCATGCAGCTTGGTGATGCTTAGCAGGTCTGCCCCCTGCTGCTGGCAACTGATCCGAGCCTCGCTCCATGACAGCGTAGCCTGGAAGTTAAACTGGTAACAGCTGTCTGTCAGCGGGTCAGTATCCCAGAAAGTCTCACAGCCACTGCCTGACAGTGAGGGAGGGGGATAAGAAGTTTGTTACACTGGGGGAGGGGGAAGCAGGGGGAAATAACAGTAAAGTGGACAGTTGGGTGAGAGGAAATTGTGGTGAAACTTGCTCGGTTTCTGGCAATTTTACCAGTCGAAGAAAAAAGTCCTGAAGTGATAACTCACTCTTGACAGGACAGAACCCCCAACGCTCGTCCTTGCCGTAGTCGTAGGTGGTGGCACACCAAAGGTGACCGTCCTCACGCCCGATGCTGGTGCAGCTGTGGAACCACTGGCCATCATACAGGAAGGGCAGGTAGCAGGGGCGGCCATGAGAGTTCCCCTGGATTGTGTAGATCTCTGAGAAACAGAGAGAGGTGAGACTTCAGATCCCTGCATGCAGCAGGAACAGAGACAGGCCAACGTTATGACTGTGAACTGTGCTGAATTGAAATACCTTATCTGTTTTCTCAGCGACTTGTATAATCAAACACACGGTCAAAGCAGAGGATGATGTTACAGTCAAAACAGTAAAGTCAATTAGTGGTCAGCAAAAGGAAAAGAAAACAAATAAAAATAGGTTATTAGGAAGTATCTTTTATCATGAACTTTATGTGGAAACAGAATCTGAATTTAGAAAAAAAAAAGATTTTAAATAGTTTTGTTGTGACTGCAGAGTTTTGGAGATATCGGTTGTAGAGGCGTCTGACTTCTCTCCAATTTAATGGGAATAAACAGCACTTCAGGTAGAAGGAAAGGAATTATACGCACATCACGTAGGTGCAAAGCTATAAGAGACAGTTTCAAAGAAAAAGGTACCGCCTGCACACATTACGACTAAATAGCGCTCGGCTTGCGGGGCTCAAAGCGTCAAAAAATCCATTTGAAAAAGTCAACACGAGTGTCTCGTTCCAGAAATCATGACCCAGTTACTCAAGATAATCCACAGACCTTGTTGTGAGCAGTTTGATGTTTCATGTTTAGTTTAAATAAAGTAGTTCAGGTAGATTCTACCATGGAAATGAAGTAGTTCCTACATGAAACTGCTGGTGTTTCATTTTTCACATGTATTTTTTTTGATGCTTTGAGCCCCACAAGCCAGGGGCTATTTAGTCATAAAGGCCATCAGGTCAGAATTAGTCACATTCTGACCTGGTGAAGATTCAAACGTAATCGAAATGCTGGCAGTGAAACTTTTTGTGGCATGGAGTAGGTGTGCAGGTGTTACCTTTTTCTTTGAAACTCTTTCTGATAGCTTTGCGCCCACATGATGTGCATATAATTCCTCTCCCTCTACCAGAAGTGCTATTTAGTCCCATTATATTCAAGGGATGGCAGACATCTCTATGAGCAATACCTTCAACTATCTGCAACTCACGCCAAAATTAGATGAATAAAAAGCACTACAGGCCAGAAGTTTGAGTTCAGTGACTGCCTGCCTTACTGCCTGCAAGACTCCATGAACATACAAACATCTACTCTTTCTAAAAGATCATTAATGGTTTGACTCATTAACAGACTGATTCTTTTGTCGAGCATGGCCATTTTATGATTTAACAAACAATCTGTATGCAGTTTGACAAAATACCCTGAAGTTGCTGTTCTAGTTTCTACATTCCAGCAGTATAGTACGGTGGGAAGAAAAGAGTAACACAGAGAGAGAAAGAAGCAGAAAGGCTGGATATGTAGTGTTACCAAAACAAGTTAGGCCAATGGAAAGTAGGGCAGACATGTTAAACCAGGGAGGAAAGATTTCTGAAGCTCCCTCCCTGACTTCCCTTTCTGCTCCACCGCTGGCTGGCTGGCTGGCTGCAGCGGAGTTGCTTCTCGTCTGACTAATGTCAGAGGCATTCCTCTCCAGCAGCGAGTTGACTTCACAAAGAAACTTGTGAAGATCGGCACTTGAAAGCTAAAAATGTCAATGCACCCGATTCCCTCGCCACAAAAAAGTGAAAGAGACTTACGAGAGGAAGGATAAAGAAGAAAGTAAAGGGAGATTTTCTGGTCTTACGTTTATGGCAGATCTGGTTTTAATTGCAGTCAAGCAGAGCTTGTTAACTATAGAGTCGTACGGCTGACTGAGCCTGAGCAGTATAGTTTGACAGTGAACAACTGTGACATTTGATATTGGTAAGAATGGCACTGACAGCGGAAATGAGGCTTAGCTGTGAACCACCGTGGTTAGATTTAATCTGGACTGAAAACTATATATAAATACAAATATACTGGAGGGCAGGGACAACGCCGTGTGTTTACTGGAGTTTACAAACACCGGCAATGTTTTCCTTGGCTTTCGGACTGGCAGACAGCCACTTGTCCTCAAAGATTCCCTAAAAGCAACGTTTTGCTATATCCATTTGATCAGATACAGCTGTGGTATTCACAACAGTAAGCCTATCTGCCCCACGGAGGCATCACAACATGCAGTGAAGGAGCCGCTCAGTAGGTCACTGTATCACAACAGCTGGGGAAATAAAGAGAGGCCTTCAGTCCGTTTCACTGAGAATGACTGGCAGACTCATGTTTCCCTATCCATATGTGTTCCTCCTGACCTTAAAAAGGACATTTCACCCCAAAATCAAAATACATGTTTTTCCTCTTTCCTGTAGTGCTATTCATCCATCTAGATTGCTTTGGTGTGACTTGTAGAGTTTTCAAATAAATGAATAAATAAACTGCTGTTGAGTTTTTCCAATGTACAGTATTTGTGAGCATCATAAACTGAGTGCCATTTAGTCCCATTAAATTCAAGATGGCAGACATCGCTATGGCTGATATCTCCAAAACTCCAAAATGTGTATTTTTTTAAAATTTGGGGTGAACTGTCCTTTTAATCTGCACCGAACCATGAACTACCCCTCACCTGTAGATGGCAACGCTGTGGGAAACATTACCTGAGGGGGGAATACACTTTGACACAACACCGGCTCTCTCAGAGCCTGTAGCTCCAAGAGGAAATGATCAACACTACTTTGGAGATAATGAAGAAGCGTCCAGGGAGAAATTGTGCACAGTGCAAACTGATGAAAGTGAGGATTATTGGGAACCAATCTAAACACTAATTGTGTCATTATCCTACAAACATTAAACTGTGCAATCAAGATTCATAATGATGAGTTAAGAAAACTAGAATTACTTTGGAGCAATTTAATAAAAGGCATTAAGTGTATTTTTCTTTTTCTTTTTTGCAAAATGGAAGTTATGACTGTGTTGATGATTCCAGTGAATAATTTCCAGTGAGAAACATGCTGTCTTGACTTTGAGACTATTTTTGCAGAGAAGTACAGGCGACGCAGAGAGCTGAACATACTGATGTCACAATGAAGTTGACCTTTGACCTTTAAGTATAAAATGTCATCACCTTCTCATCCTGGTAGACATTTGTATGCAATTTTGTCATAATTAGCATATACAATCTTGAGTTATGGCCAGAAATACTTTTTGTGGGTTCACAGCGACCTTTGACCTTTGACCACCAAATATGGACATTTATATTTATATAAAAGTAGATATTCAAGAAATTCCCTCAAGGTGTTCATGACATATTGCCTACATGAGAATGGAGCGAATGAAAGGTCACAGTGACCCTTGACCATCAAAAATTCATCAATTCATCGAGTCCAAGTGGTACCAAATTTAAAGAAATTCCCTCAAGGCGTTCTTCAGATATCGCATTCACAAGAATAGGATAGAGGTGAGGTCACAGTGACCGTTGACCTTTGATCTTGAACAGTTCATCGGATCATCACCAGTTTGAGCGAACATTTCTCCCAAATTTGAATAAATTCCCTCACAGCATTCTTGAGATATGGACGGTCGGATGGATGGACACCCAAAAAACATAACGCCTCCGGCCATGGCTGTCACTGCCAGAAAAAGTTGTCCATTTCTGCTTTAAGTTATTTTAAAGGGAATCTGGAAGTTCTGTTATCCAATAAAACTTTTTTTCACTGATATTTTGGGTTAAACAGATAAAGACCACCAGTCTGAAGAATCATTGCTATGTGAATCTGAACTTTGACAACAAGTGTCCTTACCACGATATGTTTTAGAGCAGAGGTCCTGCACACCACCGTGCAGTGTCCATTTGAGCGTTGAAGAAGAGGAGGAGGTTGCGGCGGAGGAGTTCCAAACTGAGGGCGAGGGAAGGTAGTTGTTGAGGTTGTCCAACACCTGGCCGCAGTTCCAGGTCCAGCGCACTCGGGGGGGCTCGCGGTCACAGGTGTACACACCCAGAGGAGACCTGTCCTTGGAGGTGAGGTTACCAGTGGTCATGCCCAGGCAGAGCGAGGAGCCCAGGTTGAACAGGCGACCCCGGGTCACCCACTTCCAGCGCTGGTTGGCTTCCTCGCAGGACGACGACAGGATGAGGGAGTGATCCCGCACTCCCAGGCAACCCTGGGCGCCCTCATGGAAGAAAGCAAACTCGTCAGAGTCCAGCGGCGCTGTACAGAGAGAGGGAAACAGTGGCATCAGTCAATAATGCTGATGAGAACAGGATTCCATGGTAGCAGCTAATGTGGCAAGAGAACAGGTCAATGGCTGATCAATATCTCCATTAACGTATGCAGTGCTGCCGGGTTAGAGCAAGTTTGAGTTGCGTTTGTGTGTCTGATTTCCCAGCATAATACACTCCACACTTGTTAATCCGCCAAACATCCTGTTATAACCCCGAAAATTCTGTACACACATTATTTGACAGAGCTCTCAGCAGGAGGTAATTGCAGAAATGTCATGCAATAAACTGGGAAAAGTGGTTGCACATGTTTTTAATGCAAGGTTAGCAATCGCGGTTGAAGTATTTCAACATGCCCCAGGTCTCCTTCACCCAGTTCCCGAAGTTTGACCTGGAATTACCTCCCACTTTGTTCACTGCATTTTATGGCGTCTATTCCTGTTGGATTTGACTTTGGAGAAAGCAGCGGTTGGTGGTTTGGAGGCATAAATACACAAAGATCTTTACATAAGAATCTGTAGGGTGACTCTAATACACTTGGCTCAAATAAGTGAATGTTTTAACATGTCAGAATTTGATTAATTTGATGAAATTGGGGTGAAATGGGCAGCTGTTTTTCAGTCAGACTTTTCACTGCTATACACTGGTGCCTTTATTGGCATTCAGTGTGACTCTCTGAGGAGCTATAATTGCCTGCAAGGTGTTACCCACACAGCTTTGCTGCATTCTCATATGCATATATATATATACTTATGCCACACAAAGTATGCCTGTGTATTAGCAAGAAACTATGTATCAACATACAGGAGGCACAATTCAATCTATTGATTCAATATATTGATTCAATCTATTGTGACACTGAAGGCGAGGTGATATATTGCTTAGAGCTGCAACGATAAAGCAACTATTAATCAATAATTAAATTAATCACCAACTACTGTGATAATCTATTAATCAGTTTGAGTAATTTTTTAAGAAGAAATGTAGAAAAAAAACAGGAAGAAACCATTTAGTAAGTTCCTGTAAAGGATTTGCTATAAATAAAATAAAATGAATGTAGTTTATTTTTCAGAACACAAAAAGAAAAATGTGCAAAGTGTAAGAAAAAAAGAATTTACCACAGCACCTCATCCACATCACAGATATTGGGAAAACTGTCATACTATAAAAAAACACACCAACATATGCATAAACTCTATAAAAAGTTGACTTTTTATGCCAAGAACAGTGAAGACAGACAACAAAACTGTTATCTAGCAGTTGGGGGTTTAAACTCCAGACAAAATGAATTACAAATCTTTGCATGTATCAAAATATTGCAATACACCGTTTTTGAAAATCAACAATATCACAAAACACCATGATACTCAAGTGTATCTAGATTTTCTTGCACCCCAATACAGAGTTATCAAAAATAAATAAAATGTTAACAGAAACTAAGAGTTACCAAAGAAGTGTTAAACTGAACACATCCAGAGCAGTGGCTGGACGCCAGCCTCCGTGACGTGAATTTCAGGAACAAAACCCAACAACCTTTCTCAAAAAACAAATGTGGTTTTTCGCTTCATTCTTTTTTCTTTTTTTTCTTGTCTACTTTTTCTTTTAGAATTTAGAAACTGGAAACCTATAAGCCAGTGCTGTGATTATAATGGTGTGCGGTTGTGTGAAGGTGGAAGAAAGGAAGACAAAGAAAGAGTGTAGGAGTGACTCTAAATTAAGGTCCTGTTAAAAATTACTTCTTCAAAAATCCTCAAAAGTCCACATAAACCCCTTCTCTCATGCAGACCTGAGAGAAAAAGTGAGACCCACAGCATTCCTACTCGGCGGGCTCCTGTGAGAGGCCAGGAAGTGGGGTAGGTGGGAAAAGATCACTGGGCATTTGGCTGAAAAACTCAACTATCCTGAGCGGATACTTAAGTCTGCTCAATCCCTCGTTTCCTACCTCTCAGCTAAAACACTCCTGTGCTGCTTTTATAGACACAGAGACAATAGAGTCTCATCAAGGGCTCCATAAAAACCCCTGTAATCTGGAGAGGACAGCTGACACGCCCCTCTTCTTGCACTCGGGCTTGTGGTTGCATTTCTCAGAAGTGGTGTTAGTTCACTTGGTCGGTAGCAAACACAGCGACAGGGCGCAGTGGCAGACTGGTTCAGCATAAAATGATCTGTACGGTGCAATCAGATATAATCACCGCCCTGCTCTTTTTATAAAGCCATCCATCTTACAGTAACACCCAGCTGTTAGGCTTGTTTACTGCCAATTCACTGTTTTAATCATGAATGATGCAAATCAGAGAAAGTGACACAAAAACCCTTAAAAAGACAGTTCATGGACATTTTTCCTCTGGCCTATAGTGCTATTTATCCATCTAAACAGTTTTGGCGTGAGTTGCAGAGTTTTGGAGACATCAGCCGCAGAGATGTCTGCTGTCTCTCCAATATAATAGGATTAAATGGTATGTGCTTGTGCTGCTCAAAGTAACAACAACAACAACAAAAACATTTGTAAAATTCAACAGCAACATCTCTTTCCACAAGTCATGACCTGGTTACTAAAGATCCACAACCTTGTTGTGAGCAGTTTCGTGTAGGATAATAATATATTAATAATATATTATAATAGTTCTTATACTATTATAGTTATAGTTCTTATAATAGATAATAGTTCCTATAAGGGAAGTGTGTTATCTGTTTTTTTGTCGATTGCCACCCTCGGTAGTACTACTAGCTGAGGGTTAATTGCTTAGATGCTGCCTGCCACTAAGCCGGTGCTGCAGCCTCGTCAGATGGCAGCCCTGCTCTCCCCCAAAAGAGTCCGCAAACTGGGACAGATGACATCTCATAAACAGCGCCGTTTAGCAGTATTTAGATCCAGAAAATGAAGATCAGGTTGTATGAAGATTGTGTCAGAATGAAGTGGCATATAACTAATCGACTGGAGCAATGCATGACCACATTCATGCTCGATGTAGCATGAGGACATTAACCTGCAGGGAGAGCAGGCTGCTGCTGCTAACATGCTAACACACTGCTAACCTTAGCTACTCTATGTGGCAGGTTAGTGGCTGTCAGATGCTGTGATCCTGCTCGATCTGAAAAGTTGAATCATTTAGTGAGCTACTATCATGTCTTCAACGATAATGTGCAGTGTTCATATTGCACGGTGCAGCACATTTTAGAGGCATTTATAATATGCTGTGGTTATTGAAGAATGTGATCAGTTTCTTCAAATTTTTCGGACAATGTTTATCATGATCACTTAATTAACTGCTCAGTTTTAACTGTTTTCTGAGTGTTTTCTTGCCTTTAGACTAGTCGACTAGCTTAATTTAAAATTTTTGTTTAATAAACAAAGTCACCAAGAACATCTCTAGTTCCTAAGTGAAACTGCTCACAACAAGGTCTGTGGATTATCTTGAGTAATCTGGTCATGATTTTCTGGAAAGAGACATTGTTGTTGAATTCTTCAAATGTCTTTCTTGGCTCTTTGGGTACTACAAGCCGAGTACCAGTCCAATTATATTAGAGAGACGACAGACATTTCTATGGCCGATATTTCAAAAACTCGGCAACTCACACTAAAACAATCTAGATGGAGGAAAAATATGTTTTTTGACTTTGGATTGAATTGACCGTTTAAATCTTCTCACAAATCCAAAAAAGTAGCATAAACCTAAAGTTACACTGTGTCCAAATGCCGTTCCAAATAACACAAAACATCTCGGTTGCTTTTGGGACAAGACTATCTTTCCATGAGGCTGTTATTCTAGTCACTCCTATTAATGCAACATAATCCGGAGCTGGATCCAATGTCAAAGAAATGCCAGCAAAGACCTGTTTCTGTGGAAAGTCACTGTCTGCTGTATCCATTGAGTTTAAAAGGGAAAAACATTACTGACTTGTGTCAGATCTTAATCTGCTGATTATTTTCTTGATGAAATGATAAATCCTTTGGGCTACAAAACACCACAAATGTCCATCACGATTTCCAAAAACCCAAGCTGACTTACTCAAAGTGCTCATTCCATCTATTGACCTATCTGCATATCTACATATTTAATTATATGTTCATAGGAACAAAGAAACCCACCAAATATTCACATTTGTCAACACAGAACTGATGAATTCCTCAATTGTTTTGCTTTAAGAGATTTAGCGGGATCTACTGGCAGAATAAGGCAGAAATGGAATGAGTATGTTTTCAGTAGCGTATAATCACCTTTGTGTGTTTTTGTTACCAGAATGAGCCATTTATATCTCCCATGGATGCCACCATGTTGAGTCACCATATTTTTACAATAGCCCTGACAAAACAAACCAAGCATGGGCTTGAGATACGGCCTTTCATGTTCTTTGTGAGTTGCATGGCTGCCATAGGTTCCCCGACATACTGAGAGTGAGGCGAGTTGGATTAGTGTGCAGCTACTAGACACCACTAAATCCTGCATACTGGTCCATTAAACAATTTCATATTTTGTTGATTTTGGAGGCTCCCGTGGACAAAGGCGGTTGTGTTTCCACCATGATAACCACTAAATATAAAGTCAAAAATAAAATTATCTGAAGAAAAATCTCCTCCTGCTTCTTTTTAACTGGCTAACAGACTACGCACCGTAACATTGCCTTGGAAAATGTAAACACTGACTCATTTCATTGGATTTTAAGGAGACTCTACCATGGTGGCAGCCATTAAAAAATATTAAGAAATTAAGAAATAGCCAGTCTTCTTGCTAATGGTCTCATTAACTTATATAGGTCACATAGAAGAATAGTCATAAATTTAGACTATTGCTTAACCAGTTAAAAATTCCTTTTGGTGGCTTTAAAGTGCTCTTTTTTTTTATCCGTTCACCAATCTACATATCTACATATTTATGATAATCTATGATAATAGAAATAAATATTCACATTTGTGGAACTTGTGAATTTTTGGATTTTTTGCTTGAAAAATAACTTGAACAATTAATCAGTTACCAAAATTGCTTGATTAGTGAATTCATCAATGATCAACTGATCCTTTCAGCTCTATAAATTGTATCAAATCGTGTTTTGCATTAAGCCCTCTGAATGTAAAATAAATGCCAGCAAAGCATTGTTTTCAAAGCAAAGTCACTGTCTGTTGTATCCACTGAGTTTAGTATTTAAAGGGGAAAACATCACTGATTTTTGTCAGATATTAATCTGGTGATTATTTTCTTGATGAACTGATTAATTGTTTGGACTGTAAAATGCCAGAAAACTGTGAAAAATCACATCACAATTTCCCAAAGCCCAGTTTGACTTATTTAAAGTCAAAGTTTGTTTGATGCGTTCACCAATCCATCTAGTTCTATGATTATAGAAGCAAAGAAACTAGGGATGTTAATGATTAATGATTAATCAAGTAATCGCCGCTAAGAATTTAACAGACTAAAATTATATTAATTGATAAGTAATCAATAGTCTAAAAATTGCACCTTATTTGCCTTGTTTTGTCTGGCGTAGTCATTTGTTGAGTAAGGAAACTTGCACTTAAATTGAGAAAAAAAAAGGAGAACAAAAGAAGAGAATAAAGAAAAAATGTAAATGTAAAAAACTGAAATAAATGTGTGTTTTGTATCTTATTAATTATTAACAATTAGTCAATTGTTGTGTTTTCATCTATCAATGATGGAAAACGCACAAAATTCGCAACCCTACAGGAAACCCAGCAGATATTCACACTTGTGGAAATAAAACTGGTAAATACTTTTTTTGACTTAAAAGAGTTTGATTAATGAATTAACCAATGAATTGGCTGTTTGAGCTCTAGAAATTGAACAAAATATTTTGCCTTCAGGATAGCTCAGATAAAACCCCCTCTGACAGACTTGTTCTCAGTTCTGTGTTGTAATTCATCTCCACTCTGCAATTACAGTGTGATGTCTACCACAACAGACAATAAAATGTTGATACACTATAATCTTAGCTCAGGGCTTAGTTACACTTCTCAGTGCAAGTAAAAACCCTGAGGATACTTGGAGAATAGCTGGACTTACACAACACTGAGTTGCTTAACGAGGCGAGACACACATGCCAATAAATCAGTCTAATGCCATTTTGTCATTCTCACAATGGGAATTAAACCATTTTTAAAAATAGACCACAGAGGCAGCTCCGACGGTGCCTGTGGGAAGATTTTCACACCAGCACCAGCCCAGTAAAAACCAGCATTATTTTGAGTGTTGAATTCACTTCACTATGTGAATATGAGCTCACGATGACAATGTGAGAGACGTTCCTGGCACAAAAAAAAAGCTTTTTGAGCCACTCGACAACCTGAAGCTGAAGCTCCAGACAGCGAGCTGCAAATTCAGAAAGAAGTTTTTAATTCCAGTCTGGAGGGGACACAACTGGATGTTTGATGTGAGAAAACTCGCGGGCAATCAGAGAGAGTGCAGAATTCCAGATTAACTTTAAGCCACTGAGCCCTGTGAACGCTAAGCCACAACAGCTCTCCTGCTGTGATCTCATCCTCTTCTCTGGCCTGTCACCCCTTTTTTCAACACCGAAGACAGTTTCCCCACCGAAGAGAGAGAGAGGCTGAAGCCCACGGCCAGAAGCAGGCAGCAGCGCTCGCCAAGTGAGGCAGATATTCCCAGAACCTCCACCCCCTCAATACGGTCATCTGTTGGACCAGGTTTGAGGACTTTGAGACGTGGGAGGCTAATCAATAGCAATTCTTGGCTCTAGACATTATGAGTTCAGCAAAGTTCGTGATCTCTCACACTTTCTGGTGTGACTCATTAAGAGGAGTGTTTTTCCATCCTTTTGTTTTATACAGTAGACTTAGATTTCATCTAAACATCTAGATTGCAGTCTGAGCAAAATACTTTCTCCCCCGTAACCTATCTTTATTTTGACAGATGTCCGAGATTACAAAAACAGGCCTTCACTGGTCACTGTGATAAAACGGCAACCAACAAACAGGCAGGAAATTCCAGCCTGCTGTGTTTGTTTCTTTGGTGTTTTATGGTGGTCTGGCCTCTGAAGGATCCAAAACTGTGGACAGGTTTTACCTCATCAGAGAAGCACGGGAGAGCAGTGAGGGGAGCGTATTTGCATTTTGCAGCCACACTCGGAGACAGAGCTAACGGTAAAATCCATGATGCTGCAAATTACGTCAATTTCAAGAGCAGTGTGAGACTGAGGATGTGCACGCTGTCAAAGCTTTCCATCACTGCCAGACTTATGCACAGTACAATGGGGATAATGACTTATCGCAGTTTAGCAGGGCTCAACAATAAGGACTGCCTTGGGCAAATACAAGGTCATGTCGGGCAAGTAAATCTTGCAACTCACTTGCACAGCTGGGAAAATGGTAAAAAAAAAAGGATTAAGCTATTAAACTATTACTATAGAGGATTTCCTGCTTTTCCTTGTTTATTTTCATATTAAACTGACCATCTTTAGATTTTGGACCGACAAAACAAGACATTTAAAGATGCTTGAACTTTGAGAAACTGGGATGAACATTTTTCACAATTTAAAAATTATATTTGATAAGATTTCTGACCCACTTTCTGACCGTGCAATTCAAAATATAAAGCATTACAGCTGAACCCTGGTTTAGGTTTAACTGTTATGTTAGAAAAGAGAAATACAAAACATGTAGTTAAAGGGGAAATTTGTCAGAAATTCCTCAGTGAATGCTATTTACTGAGAAAGTTGAGTTCTGCTGCAAGACCTGTTATTCTTCCTAATATCCAGTGACATCACTGTTTTAGCTTGTATTTTTAGTCTGTTCCTCTTACAAAGTGCCTTGCTAGATTCATTTTTGGTTTTTTTTTTGGGTCACTTAACGTTGTTTTGGTGATGTTAGTTTCTGTGTTGTCACTGATGGTTGTTGTTCCTGTTCTCGTTTCCTATATAATGTCTTAAAATTTCAAAGAAGTGTTGCAAAAGTGACTTCTTGGATGCCCATTTGGTAGAAAACGCCCTCTACGATGCCCTTCCAGTGGAAAAAATGCGATGCCAGGCCTCTGAGTTTTAATTTTTAGGTTTCAAAACAACAAACCCTATTTTTCCACTGTTTCAACTTGCAAAAATGTAATAAAAGTTCAAATATTTTAATCCTCCTTTTGCTGAGGACCCCCTACAGCCCACTCAAGGACCCCTGTTGGTCCTCGGACCCCAGTTTGAGAACAATTTTAATACAACCAGGTACTGAAACTGTTTTATAACACATGCATCGAGACGTTTGGCATCCTGTACTCTTTTTAGTTTTTCCACCCCTGCCCCTCAGACAGCCTGAGTCTGCCACTGCCATCACACCCACATGGACGCCCACATGAAAAATGCTGAATTTTCCCTTTAAAGGAGAACACTCCTCAAATTAATTTTGATTGGTGTTTTGTGTGAGGTCATGAACAACTTTGCCGTGAGCTTGGCACAAGAGAACGCCACACACAGAGCTGGAGCTGTCTCCATAGACAATGAATGGGAAAATTATTAGGAAATCCCACATCGTGTTGGGACCATGTTAACCAGAATTTGCCCAAATAAACTCTGGAGTATTGCAGTTCTGCTGGTCATTAATCAGGGAAAACATCTTAATTTCCTATAAAACATCTATTATCATCACTGCATTGATTTCCACTTGTGGTGACCATACACAGCACAGGACAGGACAGGACAGGACAGGACAAGCATTTCGAATGCCGTTAAACAGTGCGTGAAAGTTCATGACATGCTGATCTGTTTCTGATTAAAGATATTTTCAGTGTTAAACTCTGGTAGCTGGGTATTGCAAAACAATTCAGATAACAAATCCAAAGAGGCAAATCAACAGTGATTATTTTTCCCTTATATCCCTCTGCCGCTCATCCATTCAGTCCAAAATGATTGACAAGGGATTCCCAACTTTGGCAACAGGGGAATTTGATGGCAGATGGGTGCGAGTCATTTTAAAATTAAGAAACTAAGCCTCGCAAAAAGAGCTCCAGATTATTGAGGATGTGTGTCTAGCATTAGGCCTATATTCTTAGGGATAATAATGTGAAGCGAGGGAGTGCAAATCCACATAATCTCAGTGTTTTAATCTTCAAAATCAAACAAAAAGAAATAAATTAACATCTTAGGAAGGGCTATGATGTCCTGAGTTTAATAACATTAAACCATGTTTTGTAAAAATCAAATTAATTAACTGAAAATGATCAGAATATGTGTGGTTATTCATTTTTCTGCAGGCTGCTTGTGTTGTGATAAGCAGAGATGACAGCCTAGTTCACCCAGAGTTTACAGTACCTACAGTTACATTACTTGTTAGCAGGTTATGGTTGGACAACATATCAATATTATATTGAAATCGTGATATGAGACCAGATATCATTTTAGATTTTGGATACTGAGATATGGCTGATATAGTGTTGTCTTTTCCTGGTTTTAAAGGCTGCAGTACAGTAATGTAATCAGACTGTTCTATTTATTCTATTGCTGTTCTATTATTTCCCTTTACCATTTAGTAATTATATCCACATCAATGATTATTATTAATCAAAAATCTTATTGTATTAATATTCTGTGAAAGCATCAATAGTCTTTGTTATATGTCACAAATTCAGTAAAATGAAGCTTGTCCATGTTACATGTTTCGGTCTCCAGTGGAGACTTTGTTTGTTTAGGGTGGTCGTAATGTATCTGGAAGTCATCTACGAGTTGAACCCGGGACCTCTCGTACCCCTACAGTATTGTTGCAATATTGATATTGAGGTATTTGGTCAAAAAGATATGACACTTGATTTCATCTATATTTCCCTGGTCATCATATGTTTGTAATATTTCAGAGTTTACAGTATCTTGTTTTAGGGAAAATGTGTATATCAAGATATATATCATATTGCTGAAAAAACAAAACAAAAACAAAAGTGAGATATTATTAATAAGCCATATTGCCCTGCCCTAGATGTGAGTATGCATTAGAGCTGCCAACAAATAATCGATTATTCAATTAATTGCCAACTATTCTAATTCATTTTTTGAGGGGAGAAAAGTCTAAATTCTCAGATTCCAACTTCTTAATTGTGACTTTTTCTGGTTTCTTTACTCATATTTGACAGTAAACTGAATATCCTTTGGTTGTGGACAAAACAAAACATTTGAGGCCGTCATCTTAGACTCTGGGGAACACTGACTGTTATTTTTCACCATATTCTTACATTTTACAGACCAAACAATGAACTTACTTACTTGATAAAATAATCAACTGATTAATCAACGATGAAAGTGATTGTTAGTTGCCGCCCTAGTATGTATTCTTGCTCTTTATTTCCTTTTATGTGCCAAAACAGAGATCACGCTGCTTTTAACTCCTGTTGCACTCTACTTCATCATCTCATCACACCCTGTGCAACAGAAAAGTCACTGACGTTATAGTCAAATTGGTGAACTCAGATTTCCTGTTGAAAAGCAAAAACACTGGAAAAATGATGATGTGGTCCTAAAACAAATACTGGATCTTACATTATAAAACAAATAGTGCTGTAATATCCAGTCTGTAACAAACAGTTTAGGTGGGTTTACCCTCCATGGTATATCCCACAACATTACATGTTGTGGGAGCTGCTCGGGACTGGACTGGATGTGTTAATTGCAGCCTGTAACAGGATGTAAAGGTCACATTTGCCCGCAGGGTGCCAAATGAAGCGTCTCTCCAGTTCTGTTTTACAATGTAGCCTAAAAAGCCCATCCGGTATAAAAATAGAACAAACAGACAAAGAAAAAGAGTGTTCCTTTGCAGCTTTAAATAAACTAGATGCATAAATAGAAATCACAATAGAGACAGTAAGCCAGCAGCCCCTTCCCTCCTCCCCCCCGGTTTTTCTCCACATCTGGTTCCACTCACTGCTCGGACTTTTGGTTCGTGGCATACCAACGCACCAAATCCAGAATACGCAGAAAATATCCATCAGCAGCTGCTTTTCTCGTGCAATTTTCTCACTGGAAGTCGTTATCAAAACAAAAGCATGCACAGTAGGTGAAGTGTCTGCTCGGTTTTTCGACTTTTACATGAATGAAATAACGCAAAAGTTGAGTTTTTTTTCTCCTCACCCGTAACGCTGCTCTTCAGTTCCAGACTAAAGATGAATAAATATAAAGTGCATCTGTAAAATATAAGTTGCCGATTCGTCCATGTCCTCCTTAATTCCTTGTTTCGGTGACGACCGTTGCCTTGCATGCTCACAACTAAAACACACACACACACACACACGCTGCAAAAAAAAAAAAAAAAAAGAAAACGAGAAAAAAAAGTGAAGCCGGAGCAGCAGCAGAACTGCCCCAGTGCTCTACTTTACTGAGGACGGATGATGCAGATTTGTTGAGTTTGACCGCTAGAGCTCCGTCTGCCTCTCAGTCAGATGAGACTGAAATGAATGGAGCCGCGTCAACAATGTGTGTGTGTATGTGTGTGTGTTTGTGTCTGTGTGTGTGCATGTGTGTGTGAGAGAGAGACAGAGTCTGTTGGGTTTCCAACATGAGGTCCGGGGACCCCCAGTAGCACAATGAGAACAACAACAGGATAAAATAACAAAAATAAACATTTATTTCACAAAAGTAGGCTATTCATAAATCTGACAAAAAAAAGGCTTTGGCCTCTTTGGCACAAAAAAAATTAAATAAACTTTGAACTTAAGATTTGGCTACATTTCAGTGTATCCAACTCCATCGTTCTCAAATAGTGGTCCAGGGACCCCCAGGAGTCCAGGGCACTCTGCCAGGAGGTCCAATTCATCCCTTTAAATTATCATGATATATTTAAAAAATATATATTTTGCTTTACATAAGACAAGGTGCTTTTCTAGGTGGGGAATAGAGGGGCACTGGCCACCCCCAAAATCTGATTGGCCACCCTGAGTGCCACCCCATTATCCTCAAATATGATTGGTTATCTGTCCAGTTAGAGGCAGCACATTTGTTGAGTATTTTTAAATGTTGAAAATTGTTTTCTTCTGCATGTAGCCTTCTTTTAATTTTTCACAGGTTTAATTTAACCTACTCAATAAATTAATAAATGATTTAAATCATAAATCCTGAAAATAAAAGTATTTTTCATGACAGAGAGTGGAGGATGAGCAGGAGTCTCTCAGCCTGAGGACAGATGAGCAACACAGGTTCAATTTCCTTTTGAGAACTTAAAGAATTACGTATGGAAGCTTTGTATTATGTTTGTATGGTGTCACTCTGTTGTGCTGTGAGTAGAATTATTTAGCGTGTAAATACACATTTTAAACACAAGAATAAGAAACTGTAAGATACTGTAATATTAGTAATTAAAATTAGATACGAGAAATGGTACATTAATGTGCGCATGCGATTGCGTAAGTAAGTGTCCCGCTTTGGCCACCTTTGTCAAAAAAAGTCTGGAAACACCTCCTGCAAAAGGCTTCTTAGTTCAATAAATATTTTATTTTTTAAATCTAAAAAACTACATAATTTACAGTCTAATCTAACAATTTATAACTCTTGATAAATATATATATAAATCTTCCCCTTGCCAAGCATGCATCACCCACTCATCATGGCTCTCTGTTTTATGATTTATTTTTAACCTTTATTTAACCAGTCAAGTCATTAAGAACAAATTCTTATCTACAATACATGGCTCTAGTGTCAAGGTGGTGAGTCATAAATCATAAAATGGACAGAATTTATGCACCTACTGCAACAAATAAAACAAAAAAGTTAATGAAAAACAAAAAAAAGACAAAACTATGGAGATAAAATCTTTCTAATATGTTTCTCTGATGTTGTTCTTTCATATAACTAAGCAGAAGTGTAAAACAAAGTAGGTTATGTCAGATCATTCCAAGTGATAAACATGAGGGCTCCCTGGTATATTTTCTATCCTGTGAGCATCCTTGCCTGTGTTATTCACAATTATAAGGCATCAGTAATGTTCTTTAGTGAACATGTTTTTTTTACTCCAGAAAAGCCCACCCACTTGAATATTATAGTATATTTTCAGTATAAATAATGCATATTACATCCACTCCAGCATTCATATCATATCTGAGACAGGTATGACAGAAACCGTCAGAGGTGGTATGCCTGAAACATATGAGTCCTGACATGGTAAAGAGCATTATTCTGACTTTAACAATCCCATAATACTCCTGAAATATTTCAGGAATATCTTTGTAGTGGTCAATGCCTTCATAGTAATCTTATTATTGCTCATTTTAATGGCTTCCTTTAATAGTCCTGTGGAGACTTGGAGCTTGGGAGAGACATGATTTAGTTTCACGTAAATTGTGTTTCCTAAAGCTTTTTCCAGAGGAGGCCAAGAATACACATTCTTTACTCAAGTAAAGGTACAGTTACTTACAGAAAAAAAAAAAACACTGGTGAAAGTGGAAGTATTGATTCAACTTCTTTACTCGAGTAAAAGTGAAAAAGTAGTCTCTGAAATATACTCAAAGTATAAAAACAAAAAGTAGCCCTCTGAAGGAAGAACATTTCTGTTGGCAGTTTCTGTGCACAGCTAACTGAGCCTCACCTTTGTAATGTCTGTCATTCATGATTTGCACTAATAGATACACCAAAGAATCATCTTTTCTATGTGTTATTGTCCCGTCCATTTAGGTATCAATCAGTCTTGATGTTGGGAAGGCAGCGTGCCATGTTGCAAATAAAAAAATAATGTTAAAATGCAAGTAGTAAGAAAAAGTAAAAAGTTGTCAGAAAAATAAATACTCAAGTGAAGAACAGTAACCAAGTATTTGTACTTTGTTACTTTTCACCCCTGGCTTTCTCAATAAGCATCTCATAGATAAATTGTGAAACCAAAAAAGCATACTTGAGACTGTCATGGTGCCAAGACTGTCATGCTGACCGCTGACATCGCAGACTCTTTCTAGAGACGCGGAACATGAGCTTTCTGGCAAGGATGGAACCACAGCTTGTGCAGCTTGTGCAGGAAGTATAGTTGAGCTCACCTCTTCGTATAGCTCTGGCTCTGGAACCAAATTCCTGGAGATGGGCTGGACTTTTGCAGATATGTCGAGGGTGAGCTACTCATGAGTCCCCAGCTGAGTGTCACTGTGTTTTCCAGAACCATCCCCATATATGCCCATACAGCAGCTTGGAGAATTTGACCTTCTAGCAGTCGCTGGGTGGGGTCCTGGGGAGGATATTGCCTGTGGGGACAGTCATGTGGGCAAAGATGGAGCAATCTAGAAGAGGGTATTTAACATCCTGCCAAATCTGAACCTGAGTTAAGCTTTGTTAATGGACTTCTGTGCTAGTCTTGGGTTGGCCAAAATAAATACAATGCTTGAGGATAGGGTGATTCATAAGTGTACTTGGTACTAGAACACCTTAGGCCAAAGATTGATGGTCAGCTTTGTGGTTGCATCATCAGATCTGCGGTCGTATGGCTTTTTATTTTTTTATTTTTTTTTTATTTTACGTGGGTGAAGAAAGAAGTGGAGCTGTTAACTGACCACCACCTGGTGGTGACTTGGATCAGACGGCAGGGGAGACAGGGCCAGACAGACCTTGTAAACCCAAACTCCCACTTCCAGAAGAATTCGTCATGCATCCTGGTGGAGGCTGGAGCCATGGAATCTCAGTGGGACACTGTGGAGCCAGCTGATTGGAGTTGCTCGGCTGACACCTCTCTGTGCTGAAACACAGTCGAAACTCAGACCCAGGAGGAGCAAAGCTGATTCCATCCTGATCATGGAACAGTGGACCAGCTCTTTCATTTACAGGGTTACCGGAGAGGTCAAAGAAGTTTGCTCATCCAGTCTACACGTGTTTTGCGGACTTGGAGAGGGCTTACAACCATGTCTCCAGGGGTACTATGGGGCACAGAGGCCACTGCTATGAGCCAACTGGTCCTCATATAACTAGAGTGAAAGCTGTGTCCATATTATTGGCAGGAAATCAAAACACATTTTCAGTGTGTTGGGCTTCGCCAGAGTTGTCCCTTGTCACCAATTCTGTTTGTGATTTTCATGGGTCTCGAGCATTTGATTGAGGACATCAAAATCCCCTCTCTGCTCTTTGCAGATGGTTCTTTTGGCTCCATCAGACTGTGACCTTCAGCACTCACTGGAGCACTTTACGGGGTCAAGAGGATGTGAAGGGGACAGAATGAGAGTCAATACCTCCAAGTCTGTGGCCATGGTCCTCTGCTGGGAAATGGTGGATTGCTTCCTCCAGGTTGGAAGTGAGTAGCTGCCTCAATCGCAGGAGTTCAAGTATCCTGGAGTGTTGCTCTGGACTGAAGGTAAACTGGAGCGACAGGCAGTTTGGTGCTGCGTCAGAAGTAATGCAGGCGTTACGCAAGACTGGTAAAGAGGGGGCTGAGCTGGAAAGCAAAGCTGTTGGTTTACCAGTCGGTCTATGTTCCAGCTCTCACCTATGGTCCTGAATTTTGGGCAGTGACCAAGCAAATGAGATTACTGATATAAGCTGCCAAAATGAGTTTCTTCTGTAGGGATGCCAGGCTCACCCCAGTGAGGGCAGTGGTTCTCAAACTGTGCGGTGGGACCAAATATGGAGTTGAACTAAGTTGAATGAATAAGAATTATGTAAGGGAAAATAAACAAACAAGAGTTTGCTGATGTCACTGCAACCCTGCCCCAGATATGTGGCAGAAAATGGATGGATGGATCCGGCTGCCAAAAGCGGATGTATCCAGTTCCATAATCAAGTGCATTATGTGTCAAGTGATAGATGCCTTTACAGAAAAAAATCAATGTTTGATGTGTGAGTATGTTGGAATATTATGTTCAATTTGTGGCCTTCAACATAGTTTCAAATGATTGCCAGTTTGTGCACTAGGATTTCTGATTGTGTCAAACATTTAACATGCCATTTCATTATTTTGATGAGTTGTGTGAACATAATAATGTTGGTAATTATATCAACTTAATTGTGGGTGAAGCAAACTCAAAATTTTGTGTTAATTAATTTAAAACAAAATTTAAGTTGTAGTAACAAAATAAAATTGGCCTGGCCAATTTATTTATACTTTGTGGAGCAATTTAATTGTTTTTTCAACAACTTTATAAAACAATTTTATGAGTAATCACTTATAAAAAAAACTCAGTTATGCTAGTAGTTATTAAGTGGTAATTAAAAACACCTTTGATCGTAGAGGAAAAGCTAAATCTCCTAACTTTGTGTAATTTGCTAGGTGACCATAATTTCATTAGCAGTTGTCATAACTCAGAAACACTGATGCAACCCATTGTTGTTTTTTTTGTTTTTTTGGTTGAGCCAAAACATTTTTTTTTGGGTGCAGAGGACAGATGAGAATACACTGGATACTGGTTTCTTAAATGACATTTCTATTACTGTTGCCCTTCACAACCTGACAGGAGCATGGCAACTCCAGCCCTGAACTGGAGTTATGAAAGAGAGACCATATTCACCATGATGCTTTTCTAATTTGGCTGATGTACTCCAATAACATTGTATCAATTAATGAAGTCTGCTCTTACTAGATCAGAATTGCCAATGTGGCATTACAGTTTAAGTTTATAGTCTTGTTTTCTGGCAAATGAGTTGTTTGTTCCATTTAATGACTTATCAGCGAATATAACTGAATTCTGTAACTGAAAATACAACTCATTATTAGCTAGGTGAGGCTGATTTATAGTCTGTAAAGCCAATTTTACTCCAAAAAGTGAAAAGCAAAACCCAAATACAGATGCAATGCTCATGAATACATCATCAGCTGTGCTGTAAATATAAGTTTTCTCTTCAAAGAAAGCAGTGATGGTAAACCCAGCAGTCAGACAGAAGCCCAGAACAACAGACACATTTTAACCAATAGTATTTAATGGTTTATGCAACTCTCTGCTAAGGCCCAATCTCCCCCCCAACAGTACTGGGTAGACCAGTCCCTTGCATTTTATTGGCCAAAAATAAATTCAAACATACCTAAATAAATATGTGTTTATGGTAGGGGGTCAATCAAAACAATAACAGTTCTAATTAAAGGCAACTTGAAAAACACAACAGTTTTCTCCATAAAACTGGTTAAATTGAAAAGTTTTTTAAAAAAATGTAAAAGGGGTCGTTTCTCACCAGCTTCCACTCCATATCAAGTAACACGACTCTAAAACCATTCATTATAAAAACTGAGGTGGAACACTGCCACCAGCTGGAAGTTATAAGCTTTGGTCACAGGAGTTTGACGAGGAGATGGGAAGGGATACGGGGGCTAGTAGCTTCTGTCCCTCCTCGTCACAAACTATCTGGGTCTGGAATTTTAGCGGGGCAAAGGATTCCAGAACAGCGGGTTGGATGACATAGTGCCATAGATATTTAGGGTTCAATACAATAAACAGGCCAGACTGGTTCTCTCAGTAAGGTTCAGGGAGATGAGAACAAACAAAACGCTTGAGCTTGGGGAGCTCAGACTACCTCCGACCAGAATGGCTCATGCATGGGTGTACGTGTGAGTGCGTATGGGTATGAGGCCTTCTGCAGTCCGTTCCATCTGGCCAAGCTGAAGCAGTTCTATACTTCTTTTAATTTTCTCTTTTTTAAGCAGAAAAGAAAACCCCAAACACTGAACCCCACTTTTCACCAACACAGTGCCAAACCGCGCCCCTTGCTGTGTGAGTCGTCCAGGGCTTTGACCCCCAGAACAATGCCACCCTTTTGAAAAAGGAGGACAGGTAGGCTGGGGTGGGAGGACATGAGAGGGATGAAGGGCGACGTGAAGGTCTCCCTTCCCAGCCCGTCCATGACTTCTCATCCACCCCTTGCCGTCGTCTGCCCAGTTTCTCTCGGGTTCTTCATGGCAAGGTAGGATGCTGTTGGGAGGGGGGACACGGTATGGCGTCGCCCCCATCCCACTCTTTCAAATGGTTCGGTCAGTCAGTTAAGGGGCGTGGGCTCAGTTTGAGGCGCTGCTGTTGGAGGAGCTGGATGTGGAGGCCACGGCCATGCCCGAGGTGCCCGAGGAGGCCACCGACTTGCGGATGTGGGGCATGAGGAAGGGGTCACTGGCCAGCTGGTGCACATCAATGCGGTCCTCCTTACGGTAGACTAGACAGCGCCTTATAAAGGCCTGGAGGGAGAATGAAAGAGAGCAGAGGGTTAAAATAAAAATCTTAAGCACAGATATCAGCCTCCACAATGTTTTCTTAAAAAATAAATACATACATCTAAAAATACCCTCCTATAAACTATGTACTGTATGTGAACAGCAGTTACGAGATAATACATGGAGGGTACAGTGGGAGTGCAGGGAAATCCATCGACAAACATTAGATAGACAAAACAAATTCAATGAGGTGGGAGTGTCCAGTACCTTAGCTTCAGGTGTGACTACTGGCTTAGGGGGAAACTGCACATCTGTTGCCTTCAGTATGGTGTTCTCCTGCAGGATGTCCTGCTGGGACTGGTTGTGGCCAAATGGCTAGAGAGCAAAGAGAAGTGTTAGTGTGTAAGAAATTATCTGTACAATCGAGTACCACAATTTCAACAATGTATCGTAATTTTTGAATGAATAATTTACATGCAAGATGAGTTTTAGTGGTTAATTTTGTGGTGCGTTTAAACCCCCACGCTGATCTGATTCACTTCACTGTTCTGACTGCATATAAAAGTTAACTTTCATTTAGATTTTATGCATGTGGTGGTGTGTTATTTACATAGTTTTCCTAAAATTAAATAAAATAGCAAAATATCGCCTTGCTTAGAGTATCTCAATATACATCAATATATTTAATTGTAACCCCTGTAGCATGATGCACATCACACCTCCAGATTCTTGCCAATACACAGCCCCATTATAGACACACAACAACAAATTAATCAAAAGTGAATAGGAAGTGAGCGAAAGTGTGTTTGTGTTCAATACACTGTCCATCATTACATGTCAATTCATCTTCTTTTGTTGAAAAATCTAATTTACTTACAACACTGAAAGATGATAGAGCTTTGTTTCTAATAGCAAGTGTTAATATATTACTTTCACGCAATACAAACATAATTTCAGAACTCAGTAATAGCTCAAATGTCTTATTAGAACATTTTTTTGTCAGTGTGTGTCTCCTACCTTGCGGCCATACAAACACTGGTAGAAAATGACTCCTACAGACCACACATCCACCTTGTTGGAGATTTTGGGTGGTTCCTTCCCAACCACAAAGCACTCTGGGGGAAGGTACCTACGGAGAGAAGAAGAGTCGTGTTAAAACGGTTTCAACAGATGAAATTATACTGCTTAGTTTCAATATGCATTTTACAGTCTGAAGACTTGTGTAAGAATATCTTTTTCCTTCATGATCTCAGCTCTGTCCCCACATGTGAATTAACATTACAGTGATTTTAGTGAACTCAGTGCACTAGGTGGTCATCAGTAAGAATTTAGTGCATTTGTACATCAGGCAGCATGGAAGAAGTTAAACTAGCATCAACAGGGCTCTGAACTGCCACCATTTACGGACTATGGACCATATTAGAGACAGTGCAACTAATGTCAATCGATGTTTCCAGCTAAGGAGAAGATGAAGCAGAACTAAAAGTGAGAGTGAATTGCAGGAACTGCAGCCAGGTAAACTTGTGTTTTCTGCTGTAAAAGTTCGTTGTCAACAATGTCAACAGTCATGTGAAGCTGATGTGCATCTCTCTCTCGTCTGTCCTGCTAATCTACAGCAGGTTAGTCCATCTCTTGGTCTTAAAAGGAATTAATCTACTGGACTAACTAATTGCCAGGCAGCAGAGCCAAAGCTTAGAGTTACATTTTATATTTTCAATAATTTTTTAATTAATGTCTCACAGATATCTCATATCTCACAGATCAGTTAGGCATGTCCCTTAGCAGAAATTTTCTTCACGGGTGGGTGAAATATTCAATTCTTAGATGCATGGACGATTTTGAATCGATTCATAAATGTCAAAATGTGATGTTGACAAGTAAAAAAGAAAAGTCTACAGTCTACAGCACGCACATGCTAGCATTGTCTTGTGAAGGAGAGATGTACTTCATCTTTTCAAAAAGGCAGCAGTTGCAAGCATTTAGTGCCTAAGAAATGTGTTTAAGAGACAAATGTGAAGTGTACTGCGAATACTTTCAATGCTCTCACACTGTATTTCAGGGGAACTGGAGCAAGAAACTGAAAATTGTGCCCCCTTTTCTATTCTTTCATGTTTGGGTTTTGAGGATGGCTGAGCAACTGCAGATGGATACAATCCAACCAGCAGCCCCCTGGCTTACAATCTTAAAATTTTAATGCAGAGATAATCGTTTTATCATCGCTTTGCAGCCCTGTGAATCGGAGGAGATACCAAGAGATTCCAACCCCTACTGCTCCTAAATTTTATGCAGTTGCTCCCTACTGGAGCATCAGTGCTACTGGAGTCCTGATCAACCAAACTGGAAGGTGGAGCTTTGAACATCCATACAGCCTACCAAGACA
>JAJHUR010137790.1:21342-53655 GCA_027495735.1 Lutjanus campechanus | reverse complement strand
TTTTTTTTTTTTTTTAATTTTTTATATAAAGTCACTAAATGGTCCCAAGATTTCTTCACACACATCCAATTTGTTTTTCAAAGTGTACGTTATTGATTTTTTTCACATTAGTAAAGGTCTTGATTTAAGCGTACTGATGGTATTCAGTGTATTGTAAATGTCAATATACTAATCAAGCCTTTACATGAATATGAATAAAAGAATCAATGAACTGTGAATCTAAGAATGCTGGACGGCTGGAAAACAGGCACAATGCCAAACCAAAACAGTCACATTGTGCTGTGTTTTATAACATCCTCACTGAACCATAACAAGATGGTCTGACATAACATGTTGCTAATATGAATATTAGACTGAAGTTATTACAGTTTGTTGCCTGTGCTGCAGCTTGAATAAACTCTAGTTAACACTAGCTCGCTAACTACTGATATAGATTAGCTAGCTAGTTAGCTAGCATTTTGCTAACATTAGCTATCATATGTAATTAGTTAGCTGTCACAGGGGGCTAGCCAACAGGTAGCCAAATTAAGTAGCTTAGCTTCATTTGCGCTCCAACTCCATGCCCATTTTTGGATTAGCCGGAGTCAGGCAGTGAACTTTATAAATAACTAAAACCCAGTGTCTTTCACGCCATACAGAGAGAGAGGGCCACCCAACCTCACAGTGATGGGTATTATGATTGTCTCCAGTAATAAATCTTAAATCAGAGTGACAAACAGAGTCCAAGGTCTTCAGAATCGGAGCTAATAGTGCCGGGTCTTTCTCTAAATCCTGATTGATGCACACTGACAATACGATGTGCCGAGAGGAATGATTTTAGCAAATTATTTACAAGGAATTCCAGTATTTTTGCTATGCATGATCATTTAGAAACAGATCTATAATTATTAAGGTTGGCTGTTCCACCACCTTTCTGTAAAGGGGTTACATAAATGACCTTCCAGCCATTAGGGGCTGTGCCAGTTAAAAATGAAAGGTTAAAAATAAATGTAATGTAGCTGATTTCTGCATCACCTCATATTATCTTGACGTATATTTTTGAAAACATGTGAATTGAACACCTCACCGTTTATATCAGTAAGTCGCAATTTGTATTAACGTCATACTGTCATTATGCATTGACTGCCATACCTTCCTTACTTTTCTTGCTCTTAATTCTGGAGGAAAAAGAAAGCTTTTCCTCTCCTTTTTGTAGAAATCTTCATTCACCACCAGGGAGTCAATTTGACAAGCACACTGCTGTGCGTGGTAGGCTTTTATGCCTTTATTAGTACCCAGACTACTCAGAGCCGTTACATTGGTACACAGAGTCCAAACAGTGGGGAATGTTTATGGGCTCCTCATGAGCAGCACTCTGCCATGTCCAATATTGACCCCCTGGCCCATTTGCTGTGTGATAAAAAAGAAGCCTATATTCTCGAGCGGCAGGTTACCTTGGTGATGCTGATGGTGGGAAGTGTGTTTGCGTCAGCCACAGCGAGATTCAGTTTGTTCTCCGGAACAAATAGTTCAATTACCTCCTCTATAATCTCGCCTGGTACAATATTCTAAATACAAGGAGAAAAAGGGAATATTAGTATTAGTATTACACGGTTGCTCATCATCAGTTTACATTGTAATGTCAGTTCATGAGAATTTCCCAGAGCCCAAATTGAGGTCTTCAAATTGCTTGTTTTGTGGAAGTAATAGCATAATTTTGTATGGAATCCATACAAAACTACAGTGCAAAACTACAGTTAAATTTGAGATCAACTCCACAAAGATGTGGCTTAACTCCGAGCACATGTACATTTCCATATCAAATTAAGTTGAATGCTTAAACCTGTTTTGAAGCAAATTCATGCAATCAGGTCTAAGTTTTGGGTAATTACAGAAGAGTTTCTAGAGAAAATGGGTTGCAGAAAAAATTGAAAAACTCTTCTCTAGACCTTACCCATGTTTGCTCCCAAATACCAGGTACTTACTTTTATTTCTTCTTTCCTTCTTGCTCCCTCCTCTCTAATAAATGAAAATTAATCTGCACCAAACAGTCTACAGTGGACCAGTAGCTGTAGCTCTAAATAGTCCAGGAAACTGTCCAGTGTTCAATGTAATTTTATCAATCTCTATTCGACAAAGGAATTATTTTGTCAATACTCTCAGTGTTTTTGAAGCCAGGATGAAATTACTGAAAGGCACACTTCATTGTATTTTTAAAACCTGCTACATCAATTACAGTTTTCACATTCAGAGTAATGTTTCTGTCCTGTCAAGTATTTTGTCTGCATTTACATGTTGTCCAAAGTCTGATCAGACTTTGCACAGACTTTTATACAGTTTTATACTTATCCCTCCTTCTTTCTTCATCTATTACACATATATTCTAGTGTATTGTATATTTGTAAAAAGAATAACTGACGGCACCAGGTAGAGAGACATAGCAAACTTGAATCCTTTTTTCATGTTACCATGCATTAAACCTCTCCAGAGATCAGGAACATGCCATCACCTTGTTTCACTCAAACTATTGTCAGTATCCCACTCTGGTGCCTAATCCATCATTAGCAGTGAATTTTAGCAGATAAGAAAAGGGGGCATGCTTCAGTGTATTTGCATTTTCTTTAAAGTGTTTGGAAATGCAATGATATTACCAGCTGCTGAACAACACTGCACTGAATGAACACTGAATAGTTACACTTATGATGTAATTTACATAATTTACAGTTATGATGTGACATTTTGATTGTTGAGGTCAGTGCAGTAAATCAGACAAAGCTTGGTTTGCCTGGTGAAAATGGCAGATATGTGGTAACTACCAACAGTTTGCCTTTAGGCCTTTATTGACAATGCACCGATGGGAACAGGACGCCAGCTTTAGAAAATCTTTGCACATACTCATGCTGACGCAGCAATGCTTTATTTAAAATGTAATTCACCTATGCCACACTGACAGGGCAATAAAAAGCTTGTGTTTACTTTATCAGCAGCTTTAGCTCTTGGCACCAGAAACAACGTTACACCTACAATATATGAACTCTGTGTCTGTATCTCTGAGCAGATCTATTGTATATTTACAAATGATACTTAGACCAAAGAGAGAGCAAGAGAATAACATACATTACTGTGAGGACAAAGCAACACTGAGATTTATGTTGTGCCTTTTCTTCATGTGAAGTGAGAGTCATTACCTAGAAGTTCTTGAATAGTATTCTTTGTAGTATTTTTTTTTTCTTCATAAAAACTACTAGTTTTGGACTTAGACTAAACTTTTATTTTGATACCACGTCTTTTATATTGTGTAGTTATTTGCTTACAGGTGAATCTTTATCTTTTGCTGCTGCAACGACCTACTATCCCAGCTGAGATCAATAGTGTCATTAGCTCTGGGCAAACAAACACCCATCTAAAGCTTGGCTCTGGCTAAATGTTACAGTCCCCTCCAAATTCACAGGAAAGTCGCTGGTATGGAACATCTATGTTTAATAATTAAAATATTGTTTTGTTATGTAGCAATATGTAACACCCTAGTGTTCCAAAATGTGGACTGGGGTATGGTTAAAGAGAGTTTCCCTCTGCCCCTCCTCCTCAGACACAAAGCTCAGGCTGGCTGCCAGCACATTCCAGAGACACTGAACCTACATGAGCGCAACATTACATTTTGACAATGACAAGCAACGATAAATCATACTCTGCAGGTTGATCTGCAGTTTAGAACTGTCAATAGTCTTTCAATTAAAAGTTAAGCTTGTTATCTTGAAAACAAAAGCCACTGCCCAGAAAATACACACTGGAGTTTGAGGTCAGTGACTGCCTGCCTTACTGCCTGCCAGACTTTTACTCAATTTAACTGCTCTAACAAATCTACTCCTTCTAAAAGATTCTTGCGACTCAAGCAGACACTTATTCATTTGGTGAACATTCTGTATTATTTTTAACACCAGAATGGAAATGTCCAAGGAGAACATGCTGCAACATATTTGAGAAAACAGCTAATATCGCCAATCCCTGACTATGTTGACCCTCCTTTGTGACATAGAAACTGCTTGTTTAAATGGGGATATATTATTCCGTGTGCAGACAGACTTATAGGTATTAGCATTTGACATTTATGATGGATGATGAAAGTCCGTGTGAGATACAACATGTTGAAAATGCTGGGAGTTTTGTGTTCGACAGTCTTGAGCAGAAAAGGTTCTTGTCTGTTACACACACCTGGTCCCTGAGCAGCTCCAACACCTGGTGGAGGCATTCGTTCACTGAGAGCTCTCCAGTTTTCAGGACAAGATCTGGAACCTCCGGACGCTCATAATCTGAGTCAATGCCAGTGAAACCTGCCAAAAAATGTAAAAACCATAATTTGAAACCACAATTTTACTTCAATAAGTTACAGAATGACCTCAGCAGTAAGTGAACAACCCTGCAGTTAGTGAAAGGGCTTGGCATTACTTGTGTGACTCACAGAGTGGCAGCACGTAAAAAATTGGGGTAGAGTTTGCTGAGACGAACGTTGCCACACAGACCTTTGATCTCTCCAGCACGAGCCTTCTTGTAAAGTCCTTTTACATCTCTGCTCTCACACACTTCAAGAGGAGCATGGATAAACACCTCAAAAAATGGCAGCCCAGCACTTGCATGGATCTTCCTCGCCTCCTCACGATCCTGTGGAAGAAAATGACACACGCATATTTCATTTAAAAGCAGCTTAAATCAGGCCCATTTAATTGGCAGCCCATAGGCCAATGCTTGAACAGCCTCAATCTGGCCCTTTGATCACTTGTAGATGAAAAAATAGTAAATGCAACATTTTATTTATTAAAACAGCAAACTGCTTCTAAGTTTATGGTTGTTTACATTGAACACAGACACTTTTTATTCAGGCTGTTTAAACTGAGAGAACTTAGGAGAGCTACATGAGGAAAAAATATGTTAAATGCAACATTGTGTTTACTAGAATAACAAGCTACTTCTTATCTAGGATTAAAAGGTTCATTGTTTATTTTCCTGTACCTGTGTACATAATGTTTCTTTTCCATTCACGAAAACTAATACAATAGAGAAAAAACAAAAAGGTACATTGTTTTACAAACTTTTAATTTCATAAAGTAAACGCCCAGCCCCTTGGCACTTTTTTCATATCTGGCTCTTCTAAAAAAGTAATTGAAATGGCCTGGTTGTGTTACAGTGTATTCCAGTCTATTGCTACTTTTGAATTCGGCAAGACTTTAGTTTGAAGGGGTGTGCATAAGAGTGCTACGACCATGTCATGACACCTAGTAAAGTAAAGTGGTACTTCTTGCCCCTGTCATACAGACGTCATTAAGTTTTATTACACTGTCAAATGATTTTGTTATAGTGTCATGAATTGGACTTCAACTAAAGTGGCACCATTTGGACTTGTCATAAAGATGTCATTAAATGTTAAAAGACCAGTTTGACGACAGAGTACGGTACCAAGGTGATTTAGCTTACAGAGTTACCTGATGGACAGATAGTGGTTAGCTAGTCTATTTGTTGCTGAAGCAGTAACCACCTACCAGACTCAGCCCATGGGTGCCAGGAACCAAACCCAACTCCAGTTGTCATAAAAAAGACATTTTTGTCTTGGTTAATGTCAATTTGTTGTCACAAAGCTACTACTGGCTTGATTACTGTCTAGTCATCATAACAAAGGCATCTCAAACAATGTGAACTATGCATTAAAAATTACATAATTGACCAAACAACACTTGATGACAACAGTCATAAATATCCATAAAGACTCCTTCATGTTCATGACAGTCTTATGCACACCCCTTCTAATACAGCGTCACCAAAAGATCTTTCATAAAACAGTCTAAACCTTCATTAGATAATGTTTTCAGCTACTTTAGTGGACAAATGTGCAACAGAACATGATTGTTACTGTTTTCCTCACCTTGCTAAATGGAGAAATGAAACTAGTGACGCACACCAGCCCGGCATCAGCAAACAGTTTGGCCACCTCAGCAATACGACGGATGTTCTCCTCACGGTCTTCGGCAGAGAATCCCAGATTCTTGTTCAGGCCATGGCGAATGTTGTCTCCATCCAGCGAGTAGCAAGGGATAGCATGGGACACAAGGTACTCTTCCAGGGCAAAACTGATGGTAGTCTTGCCAGCACCGGACAAACCTGGTGGGAAAATGTGATAAGACATGCAAGCATAGCAGCCAGCTGAATGAGGCACTGTCTTTAAAATAGACCATGTCAGATTAAACCTTATCTGATGTACATAGCAGATGTAGGAGTCAACTCATGATCTCATTCAAGACTATTGAGATTTACCGGTGAGCCAGATGGTGCAGCCTCTGAAGCCCCCCCTGGTGCCCACAACCTGCCCTCTTTTGCTCCGGCTGACATGGTGAGCCTGGTACACCACGTTGGTTGACCTGTTGAGATCCTAAAAGAGAAGAAAACACTCTTAGACTAAAGCAGTCCTGGGAAATTATTTATTAGAATAAATAGCCAAACAGGATGTGAATGGTTACAACAGGCCATCTAAATGTATTCTTTCAGATCATGTTAAAGGGATAGTTTAGATTATTTGATGTGAGGTTGTATGAGGTACTTATAAATAGTCAGAGTATTAGTTCCAGTAGATGCTGGTCAACACACCACCAGTTTGGAGAAGCAGAGGGAGTCAACAGCATGTAAGCTAAGAAATAAACTGTTGTGGACGGGGTTAGCAAAAAAAGATATTTTAGTCGCTTATAAAAGGTCCACCTAAAAAAAAAAAATCAATATCAGTTTAAGTGTATGCTATATTTAAAATATTTTCACTGCTTTACCTTGCCATCAGACAGCCTTCTCTGACAGGAAACTAAACCAACCAAACTTCATTGGTGAAATCAGTCATTTAACTCGCAGAGCACAGGAGTTGCTAATCTACCGCTGTCTCAATCTGTTTGTTTGTTTGTGTCATTGTGTTACTTCAGTGAATCCAAACTATCCTTTGAAAGCACCAAAATCACACAATAGCACAAACAACCTAACTGATTGAGGCAGTGGTAGATGAGCAACTTATATGTGTTCAAAAAAGTAAAATGACTCATTTTGCCTATGAAGTTTGGTCAGTTTGGAGATAGAGTAATATTTGGTTTATAATATGGTGGATTCCCATCAAAAAAGACTGTCTAACACCAGTAAAGCGGTGAAAATACTCTAATTATGACATATACTTAAACTGATATAGATTTTTTAGATTTTTTTAACTGGTTTTACACACCATGTCCAAAGTGACTTTGTGGACCTGGCTGTGGATAAATGGGGCTGTATTGACTTGTGGAGGGGAGGGGTAGAGGAGGGAGGCCTGGAAGGGATGGAGGGTGGAGGAGAAGTGACTGGACAATGTGTCCAGTGTGCTGCCTGCAGCCCAGCGATGATGTGGCAGTGCTCATGCCCACACGTTCGCCCTCTGCACCCACTCTCCCGTCTTCCCTACATCCTTCACTTGGCTTCACTTTTTGCATACTCACCCCCCCTCCCCCTCCCCCTCCCCCTCCCATCATCCTCCTCTCTGTCACTACACCCTCTGCTTATATCCTGCCTGAAAAGACCCTTGTAGGGTTTCAGTTGTCATCTGACATAACTGTAACAATCAATGACCTTGATACATCAGACATAAAGGTGTGTTTCAATCAAATATATTAGAAAATCATTACATAAAGTTAGATTTTATGGTTGGACAGAATTTGCTTGGTTTATATATAACCAATATGGCCATTGCTGGAACTAAAAAATAGAAATCACACCCCAAATTGCTTAGTTTGTCGGAAAAATGTGCCATTTTGTAACAAAAGTGTGACATTCAATACTACAGAAGGATGTAAATGTATACTACTGTCTTTGTAATCAAGTGGTGTTAACCTACCTCGACCTGCTCCAACTCACAAAAGTATTAAACACAGTACTTCACATTAATGATGGGCGTAATTTTCTCCAAGTTTAGCAAGAACTGTTAAACTGTGTGTTTGTACACACCGACATGATTCGAGCGAGTCATGGACAAACATTATTCTTCAAAACAAAGGAGACACCTTCTTCTCTTCCATCACATCAAACACTGCTCCTTATCCTCTCTTCCTTCCTTTCAACAGTCCTGGGAACATGATGTATTATTTGAGTCTGTGCCCTCTCATAAATCATACGGAACTGCATAACCATCAGTTTATTGAAAAGAAAACTTCAAGATCCATTGTCTTTAGACAGGCTTTTATGCAAAAATCATGACTTCTTATTATTAATCTTGGTTAAGTTTGATCAAAACTTTCTTTTTTTTATCTCTTCCCTTGTTTTGCTCTGCTTGCTTTTACATTAAATTGTCCAGTTGGAAAGCCATTTCAACTGCATTCCTGCGTAAAAAATGTGCGATAAACTCTTGTTTTTTTTGTAAATTTAGAGGGCCTTATGTAACTCTTTAACAAAAAATCTTTCTACCACTTCAGTTTACATCCTGTTTCTCAGGAAATCACACCAGATAAAACTATGAAAAACTGCTTTGAATTTTTTCAACATCAGAACAATAATGGAAAAATAGTAAAGTAGCAAGAACTTTGTCCAAGTAACAATAACACTTTGGGCAACTTAATATAATCAACATCTACATTATCATTACTCAAGAAACACCTGCAAAGGTGCTACAGATGAAAATACTAACATCATTATTAACTAATAAAATACAAAATGCATGTTTTTTCTCACCTTTTCCCTACTTTTTCCCCCTATTTTTCTCATTTTAAATTTATGATTAAGTTCTCTTATTCAACAAATGGCTCTGCCAGACAAAACAATATCAAATGAGGCACAGTTACTGCCATTTCTAGACTATTGATAATTACTGATGAATACATTTTTAATCAGTTAAATTCTTAACAGTGACGAACTGATATATTATATTAACATCCCTAGTCTTGACTATTAATATTTATATTTTTGTTTACATAATTAGCATATAATTACATCAATATTTTATTATTAATTTTAGTTTGTATGTATATAATGTATATAAAAATAAATAAACTAAAATAAAATTTTAAAAAATAAATCTTACCATAGTTTCATTTTTATCATCGGTTGGTCTGTTATTTTCTCAATTAATCGTTTTGCCCATCCGCCCAATCAACAGTCTAAACACATAGATTTTAACAATCACATAAAAAGGAAAAAAGCCGCAAATGCTCATATTTAAGAAGCTGGAATGAGTAGTTTTTTCCCCCACATTTTTGCCTACAAAGTAGTTCAAACATTCCGAGGTTTATATGGTGTCATACCTTGAGCTGTGTATCTACAAATTTCAGCTTTATGGGACACATGACCGATTTGTGCATGGAAATATCTTAAGAGTTTACAGTGTTTCCACTGCTGTTCTCATTCCTCGGGTTGATTCCACATATGTTGTCCGAGTGAGCAAGGAGCATTCCTGTGCAGCATCAGCCTGCCGCCTCACAGGGGCTCCTTTCTCCCCCTCACAAGACACCCAGCGTTATGAATGGGCCAGATTGACATGGATACGTTACTACAACAACCGGCCTATTGAGCGTCATGGCTGTAACCATCACACCTGGCAGTTAGTTACAGTAAAGAGGCACGAAAGTGAATGAGCTGTTGTCGAAGATGAGCTTTAAGTTTGGAGGAGAAACTTAAATGTGTCCACTTTTTCTGCGCGATAACAGAATCGTCAAGAAGCAGAACATATCGCGGACAGTCAGATTATAACTGTGTGTTAACGCGACACTTACTAACACATAAATAGGGAGAAGTTGCACATCTTGGGCGCTGGCGGCTCACACACACTCCGCTGCTTTGACAGATTTGATGGTAATTTGATGACAGCTTGAATTTCAGTATTTTTTTTTCTTCTATCTGCCCTCTCATCTCCACATCTACTTACCGTGCGAAGCTTTTTCACTCCGGACATTTCTGCTGCTGAACACCGGGCTCGGACACACGGAGGCCTGGATGTGAGTGGGGAGTCTGTCTGCCTTGTCTGTCGCTCGCAGTTGTAACCTCCAAACTTTTGGTTGCGGTAATCGAAGAAGACGAGGGGGTTTTAAAAGAGACTCCCAAGACACGTAGCATTCCGCTGACCCAGCCTCCAGCCCTCCTCCTCCGACGTCCTTAAATCTGCATAATTTGCGGTGAGAACCAGCCAATACTCAAGCATAACGACATGACGGAGGCGAGCACTGAAACCGACAGAACTGGGTTGGGAGGTTGGGCATAATTACGCTTTTTAACTATCAAACACCAAACCCGTTCCTATAAAGCAGTGAATATGTTAGTGTAGCTTTTGTTGCTCGTATTGTTTCACTTTCAGGAGGCTAGTACGAGCTACTAACTCTCAACTCAGATTACTGAAAATCTCGGTCGGTCGGTGGACCGTTAAGACACATAACGTGACGTTAGAGCTTCAAAAACTGCCGTCTCAACCGTCGTTAGCCAGCTAACAGCGACATTAAAGCTAATGTCACTTAGCTTAATTCTGTCGGAGCAAAATGGCAGGAAGTTTAGGTTTATTTAGGGGAGAACCCTCACAACGCACAGACTGCTAGAAATTCACCACTCCTGCGGTTATCAAACTGGGGTCTGGGGATCAGTAGGGGTCCTTCGGTGTGTTTGTTGGCGTCCCCAGCAGAGGGAGAAATAGAGTATTTAAACCAGGGTTGTCAGGTGAAACCAGCCAATTTGGACTAAACTGCCCTCATTACTGATGTCCTTGAAAATACCTTTTAACTTTATTAGGTATTTCTGTGGGGAGAGAAAGTAATGTCACTTGTGCTCCCACTGGGTGTGCAGTCTCTCTAATTAGGTGTCTTTGCAGTCCTATACTTAAACAGTTTCACAACAAATGTTGATTTTCCTGACTTGTAAAATTAGTTTAAATTGACAAACATCATTTGTGTGATTCCTGGCTCAATTCAAACAGGATCAAAAGAATTATTCTCACCTTGTCTCTTGCCATTGACTTTAGATTTTTCCAAAGTACAGTCCCATTGTGGTCCACCAGAAGGGGAGGGATTTCAGCTCTCTAGGCCATTTTGATTGATTGTAACTTTTAGTGATCCTAGTTTGATTATTGGTTGATTATGAAGACTTTTTTTTACTTCAAACCTTAAAAAACATACTCAGAAAGGTTTCTTTCAGACAAATGCTTTAAATGGAACCTGTAATTACGACATGGGAAGTTTCGTACGTGACTCATGAACTCTGAGGTTTCAGAAAATGTCAACTTCCGATGTTGTGAATACCACAAGTGGGGGGTGTTCATGTGGACTCATCTCCAGAACATGGTCAACACGACCCCAAGACAAGATTGTAATATTAAATTTAATTTTTAAAAGTCAGAGTCACTCAAGATTTTTTTTGTCGACAGTTCAAATTTTTTTTAGGGGTTTGCACCTACAGTAAATGTAAGAAGTCAAGAAATTCAGATCATGTGGTGAAAATGTCTTTAGATAATTGGTCATACAGTCAGTGAGTAAAAAAGACAACAAACTGCCAAATTTCTACCTAGATATCACACATGACAGTCAGGTTGTGTTCTTGTTGAGGTTGATCCAGGACACATATCAGCAGACTTAAGGGGACCGCCCATATAAATATCTTGTAGGGCTTGCCAGTCCACACTTGATGACAAAACATGCTATTAACTCACCAGTCACCACAGTAGGAAGAGAAACATTTTCTTAACCAATGAAATAAACCGAACTATGGCAGTTAACTTGACGGCGTACCAAGACCACTCCTTCAAGGCAGACTAGAGAGTAGTTGTTAAAAGCAATTTTAATTTAATTGTGTATGTTGGCTAGCAAAGCATATATTTAATATAGTATATATTTTGTTCATGTTATTTTTTAGAGATAAACTGCAGCCCTCTAAACTCTAGACAGCAAAAGAAAAATACTGTACATCCAAAATGTAACTTTCATATTTCAAAATCCGTTTTGTTGTTCTTCAACTTCTACCGAGGTAAAACGATCGTGGTCCTCATCCACAGGCAGAGAAAGTATCCCACTGAAGATGTGCTAAGTGTCATCAATCTAGCTTCTTTCTAAGTGGAGGAAATGCCCCGTGTTAGAAATGCCCTGGGTCTCTCTGACTCTCTCCTGGTTATAAGTATTCCCATTTCAGTGATGTTATTCAGCTGACGTGACAAAGTCGTACGCACAAAATGAAGTAACCTAGCTTTATTGTTAACCGAGAAAATGTCAAGTGAGGGAACACGCTAATAAATCCCCAAACATGACATTAGACGTATGTTACTGGGTGTGATTATGAGATTTATAGCTAAGTAACCGTTACCGCGTTCTTTGATGAAAAAGAGTGGTGAGAGACGGTAAAAGGGCAAGCAATTTCCGTCTGTGAGATTAAACATCAGCTATGAGATTTCAAATAAGGCAAGCCATTTTACAGTACATTACATATGCATGATTATCTATATCAGATATCTGCTAATGCATTTCAAACATCTGTAGTTACAAGTCAATAAAGAGTTTTAATCCATCTTGGCCGCTGTAGCAAATGTTTAGTGTCATCATAAATGCATAGTGGACAACCAGTTAAACCAAGTTGTTCTTGTTTAAAGGCCTATAACGGAGCTGTATACGGTCAGTAAATGATTATCCATTTATAAATCAATTAGTTACAACTGATAAGCCCTGTGCAAAGGCTGCCTTATTAGAAAGTGGTACTCTATAGACTATAAGGCACTATTTATAATATGATGTGTTGACTTCAAGAAAGCTATGGAGGAGGTTGATTTCTTAATGCAGAACTATTCAGCTGTCGAAAATATCTAAATTGCTGCACTCATTTTAATTCAGACTTACTGCGATATGCACTGAAAGCAGTTTGATGAAGTTAAAAAAAACTTTTTAAAATTAAATTTAAATAAATACAGCATCATGAAACATGGTCAGAATATCCATACTGTATCAGAACACAGAAAATGTGTACACTGCAAAAAATACATTCTTTAATTCCTGCTCTATTTTGTGCAATAATGGAAAGAATCCTTGCAAATCAGCAGTGTAGCAGTATTAATACTGTAATGGTACAGGTAAACTTGCAAGTAAATTCCTAAGCTGGGAACACGGCATGTTTCAGAGACACCAAACCTGCCTTTTCTCAGATAAGGGAGTGAAAAATGCTAAATGTTAAAAAGGCCAGCTGAAACAGTCATATGTTCATGGTTTTCACAGGGAAAGCATTCAGATCCTCCCATTAGGATCAATAAAACACAACAAAGCCACTATAACACGCTATTTTCCAGAATCTACCCTGTCTGCCTAAGCTACAGCTCGACGCTTGAACAGCTGACACTCAGTCTCAAAGTCACAGGCGTTGAGTAGGTCCTTGTAGTGCTCTTTGACGTCTTCATAGAGCGGCATGGAGGCCTTCTGGTCAGTCAAACCAGGAAAAGTCACAGGCTTTTCGTTGAGCAGTGGCTGCAGTCTCAGGTCGCCTCCCCCACAGTCGTACAGCACCAGGACTAAGTTGGCTGCATAGGGCAACATGTGGCTGGTGCGGAAGGAGCGGTGGGTCTGTGAGGCGTAGTTGGTGGATGTCAGGGCATCGCTGTCTTTGAAGAAGCCCAGGAGGGTGAGCAGTGGCAGGATGGTCTCTGCATGGCCGATCTGGACTGTCACAGCTTCAGTCACCTGCTGGCCTGACCTGACATGCAGGACAAATATCTGGATCAGGTCTAACACAGAATGAGCTAGGCTTAACTGAATGATTGATTAGCATTTTTTTTTGTAATCATTGTTAATTAAACATCAGTGTGTTTTGGACTGTTAGTCAGTAAAAACAACTATAACTATTGCTATTTTATGATATTTTATTATACCAAACAATTCCTGATGAAAGAATAATTGATGGAGTAATTGATCAAGACAATAATGGTTGCAACCTTACACTAATAAAAAAAATAAGATTCTTGAGTTTTGAATTCAACTCAAACTCTGAAGTTTTTAAGTAAAATAAAGAAATACGTATTTGCTAATTTTTGATCTTTTGTTGAGACAAATTACTTTGGATAAACTTGAATGTTTGAGTTTTATAAAAAAAAATATCTCAAAAATTGTTCACAGTGAGCTGTCAACCTGATTTGTCAATATTTGGGTGCTTGAAAATGAAATGATTGTGATAGGAAATATTGCATTATTTACCATTTTCACTTTCATTTCAATGAGTTTACTTTTTGAAATATTTTTTTGGGGTGTTTTCTCAGAGATTCATGTATATCTAAAGAAGAAAAGTAGATTATCTCAACAAAGCATTATTAGTTGGTAAAACTTTTTCAAAACTTAAAGAGACTGAGCTGGGCTTAAGACTCAAAAGTCTATTGGAATAAGTTGCACTGAAAATTTTAGTTTTCTCATGAAAAACGTCTACTTTTGGCCCCACACATATTCAGAAACTTTTGGTCAGTAGTTAAGAAACAACACAGAGCAAGCAGATTAAACAGTGATAATTATTTTGTCCCTCTACTCAAGATTTGAGGTGTACAGGCCTGAATGGAACTTAATCTCTGGGGTGTGCACAACAAGAGTGAGTGCAGTTTGGTATGTCCACACACGAGTTTAAAATCTCTAGATAAACATGTTTGCTTGTTGACCCCGACATAACTCTGTAGTAATGACACAATGAAGGCAGACGCAGTGAATGAGAAATCTAATACTTGGGATGCCACACCTGCAAAAATAATTTGACAGCTATTGTGAAGCAGGAGTACTGTGTTATTTTTAGCGCGTGTTCTGTACTGTATGTTCATGTTTATGCATTTAACCAGTTTAACAAGCATGACTTGTTCCCTATGCATTCCTTACCACATGTTCATTCAGATTCAAGTGCTACATTGCATAAGATTCAAGTGTATAATCAGAATTATTGGCAATGATTTTTCTGTCAATGGATTTATTGATGAAACAAGTAATCATTTTAGTTATACGTGTTTATTGACTGAAATAGATATTAGACAATCAGAATACATCTGTACTTAGTGTTGACATATGCCACAAAAAGACCAAACCCAACAATAAACTGATTTGACTAAAAAGAAGTGTGTGTAGTTTATTTTGAGGCAACCCCACACACACACCGTCCTTCCACTGTACAGTAAATACTCACAGAAGTGCCAAATGTGTGTTCATCCATGGCTGAAAATAGTCCCAAACAAATGCCCAACAAGTTTTACATCTTTAGCCAAAACAGAGTAAGGATGTTAGAAAGAGGCGGACTAATGTATCACTGCTTTTGGTCTTTTAATGTGTTTTGTTGTTGTTGTTTGTGTTCATAATAAGAAAACTATGAAGTAACACCACCCTCCACCCTCCTTGCGTGTCCTGAAAGACATTCGAGGTTTACTCACTTGTTCTCCTTGGCTGCTTTGTCCAGTCGACTAAACAAGTCATGGAAGAGGATGCAGCTCGATTTGCTGTTAATATCATAACCGTAGCCTCTTTTCCAGAATTGTTTCAGGTCATTTGCGTACTCCATTACCTGTTGAGCCAAATAACAAATCATTGCTGCTGGGATTAAATAATAGTAATCTACCAGTCACTGTCAGTCTTCCTGACAGTCCAGACATAAAACACTCTCTGTGTCCTGAATAACAGTTTCTCACTGAATGAATGCAGTGGCAAAGCAGAGACGGCATTACATACTATCAAGGCAAGAGTCTTTCTCTAACTTGGCCTTGCAAACATGTGATCCTTTTTTATTTAATGCATTTATTTGTTTATTTAACAGAGACAATACATTAATGGATGTTATATGAGGTGACAAGGCGAAACTACTGTAATTTGCAGCCCCTGTTCAGAACTAAAAATGAACAAACAGATAAAAGATATTGGAGTTTTTAGCCCTAATAAAATGTCTGTTGACATTTTTACTTTCATGATTTGAGGGTCTAAGACTGATTGTGGTTGTTACAGCTTTATCATGTTTTTTCCTTCCTTAACACTTGCCATTTTTCCTGTGTTTCTATCTACGTATTCTTTTTTAAGACTTGCAAATGCTACATTTAAGTAAAGTTTAAGCAAATCATCTGTCTCTTCTCTCCTAGGTAAAAACAATAGTCTTCACCAAATCTACAAGTGAAAAAAAAAAAAAAAAAGATGTCACCTGATATGGACATTTGCACAGGAAAGCATCATATTTGTCCAAATTATGATAAATGATGAAGAGTAACTTAAAACATGCACATCAGGTTATTGACCCTTAAACATCTCCTCCAACCTTCAGGATAAAATCTTAACTGTGCACATTAAACATACTTAAAAACACAGACAAAATCTACAATCATTAAATAATTGAGGTCCATACCTGTGCATCCACCTCATCGAACAGCCGACACCAGGGAGAGTTCACAGTCTTGATGGCAAATTCATAAGCACACAAGTAAAATGCAGCTTCGGCCATATCTGGAGGAGAAAGGTTGGAGTAAGATATTAATAAGTTGTGAAATCAAACAGGCCAGACACCCAATGTTGACTACAACTCAGGGTGGTGGAGCTTCAATACATATTAATTGACACTACGCATTATATAACAGCTCCACCTACTGTGCAAATACTCACTGTGAAATAGCCTGAAACACTGATAATACTCTAGTGACTACTAATTTTTGTGTAATGTCATGACATTTGAGTAGTTTTACAGTTTATTGGCTAAATTTTATTCAGGATGCTTATAGTTTCCTACAATTTCCTGGAAAGGAACTGTTTCACTGGGAAGCTCCAAGAAAATACTGTGTAATGTGGCAGTAATTATTGGAAAAATGAAAGCAGTGTTCAATTGCTTCACTTTCAAAAAAACTGTTTCCATTTCATAAGAGCGGGGCTCTAAGTTGTTCTTATCTCCTTGTGATATCACAAGTTGCTCAGACTAATTTCTATATATTTTCTTGTATTTTAAAGTGAAATGATACAGTTTACTGAATGCTGAGACCTCATTTATATTTAAAATTCACATCAGGGCAGCAGCAGATGAATTGTAGCTGCTTATCTTATATATTACTCTTCCATAACAGGTGTTAAACTGAATTGTTACAGTTAAACTTTCAACTACTCTCTGCCTAACGTTTGCTGAGTAGGTCACTAAATTCAGGTCAGTTGTTCCAGCTTCAAACAGTGAGAGCTGCTGGTCTACAATGGCCTTGAGTGGTTTGTTTTTGTGTTATTGTGTACCTTTGGTGGTGTTAAAACTGTTTCTCTCAACTTTCTGTTGTGCTCACATGGTAAATGTTCCTAAATAAAGTTTTATGGAATCACCTCTCAGTCTTACATTCCTAGGAATCAGCATCACAAACAAGATAGTAAGGAGAGGAAAAAAACGCTACTGCATTTCAGCTCAGCGACCCTTGTCAGGGCATGTGTAGGGCTGACTATCAAAATAGTTGGTGATTAATTTAATAATCAATGAACCGATACATCGTTGCAGCTCTAGATGATAAGGAACCAAAACTGTTGTTACAGTCATCTTGTACTTCTTACATATTACTGTGGTTTGTTGTACATCTGATGTTTTGTGTGTGTGTGTGTGTGTGTGTGTGTGTGTGTGTGTGTGTGTGTGTGTGTGTGTAATCCTGTATTGTATAATGACAACAGAGCTGGTTTTTACAATGTGGTATGTTTTTTTTTAATCAAATAAAATATCTGAAAATGTCCTCCATCACTGACCATCTGTGACATTATTGTATGGGACTCTGAGGCGGTCTGCGATCTTCTCCTGGACTCTCTTCATCTCTGGTCCCTGCTTGAACTTGTCCACCTCTAACAGAGCTGATGGGTTGTTATCCACTTCATCCACAAACTTGGTGCACTGGTCAAAAAACCTCATCAGAGCATCATTCACTGCATGGTCAAACTCCTGATCTGGGGTGGAAAATGAACAGTTTATTATCTATCATTATAGGTTATTATTAATATTTTCTAGAAAAAACAAACAAAATACAAATAAATGATCCCGGCCAGGTGTAAGTCTCAAGGGGGTTGTGCAATTGCTTACATGTGTACGTGTGTGTGAGATCTACGGACCTGGAGCTTGTCTGCAGCTAATCTCTCATACTACTGGACTGATCAGCTTAATTCTTTTTGTGGACATTCACAGCTGTATGATAAAGAACCTCTGTGTCCACAATTTTTGAACAAAAAAGGTCTAAGGTCACTGTAATCTCATGTCCGTCCCATTCTTATGAATGTGATATCTCAAGAACACCTGAAGGGAATGTCTTTAAACTTGGCACAAATGTCCACTTGGACTCAAGCATGAATTGCTAAGATTTTGGTGGTCAACAGTCAAGATCATTCTGACCTTGTGTCCGTCCCAGTCTTATGAATGCAATATCTCAAAATTGCCTTGAGGGAATTGGTACCAACGTCTGCTTGGACTCAGGGATGAACTGATTGGTGGTCAGAGGGCACTGCATCCATCCCTTTCTTCTGAATGTGATATCTGGGAATGCTCGGCTGGAGTTTCTTCAGATTTGGTACAAACATCCACTTGGACTTGAGGATGAAATGTCCAAATTTTAGTGGTTAAACTTAGAGTGCAAGGTCATTGTGATCTCATGACCATCCCAGTATTATGAACGTAATATCTCAAGAATGCTCAGACGGAGTTTCTTCAAATTTGGTACAAATGTTCACTTGGGCTCAAGGATGAGCCACTTAAATTTGGAGGTCAAATGTCACTATGACCTCATAAAACACATTTTTGGCCATAACATAAGAATTCACGTGCTAATTATGACAAAATTTAACAAATTTACCAGCTGTGCTGGAGAGTAACTACTCAATTGTAATTTTATTATAAAATAAATGTGATGGTAATCCATTACAGTTACTGGGAAAAAATCATGATCATGTTATTGTGGTCTTACCTGTGATGGCCCACAGCTCTGTCAGTCCTGCCTTGAAGGACAGTGTGCTGTTGACACACCTGTGCTTTGAGCTGGTTATGAACTGGATGAATCCCCCTCGGAGCTTCTCCTCTGAAATCAGTGTGGGGAACAGCTTTGACAGCCTGACGGCCAGATGTTTGTGGTCCTTAACGCCTTTCTGGACGAGTCTGCCGTCCATGTCCTCAGTGTACCACATCGTCCACTGCGTCTTGATCTCCTGCAGCCAGCTCTCATTGTCCGCGGCGCTTTCCTTCACCAGCTCGTAAAACTTCTGCATCTTCTTCACGTTTTTGCCCGTCGGGTACCTTGTGCCGTGTCGTATGATGGCAGTCAGATGAATCTGTTGACATTGTGCAGATGGAGGCTGTAGAATAGACCTGTTTACGGCGAGTATGTCCTCTATGAGATAGGGATTCACTTCCTCGTACCTCCCCTTCGTGGTGAAGTATTTTGCGATAGCGGGGATGTTTGGGTTCTCCCCAGGAGTCACATCGTTATGAAAACAGGAACAAAAGCCAGTTATGGAGGTGAAATAAACAACAATAACTTTCCATACAACGGTCGGCATGATGCGGCTGAGAGCTGATATGTATGGCCGCACGCGCCTCCACCTACCACAGCCAACAGGGTGACGTCGTCCATGTCGGACTGACCAACCAATCAGGAAACTTTCAGCTGACCCGAAAGTTTTACATAATACACAATGATGGACATTGACCACTTTTACCCACTTATCAGATTGTGGTTATGTACAAGTCCTAAAGGGGTCTTTACTTAGTCCTGTAGCGTCGACTGTAGACAAATATTAATGTATTCCTCTATAAATTTTACTATATACTATAAACTTTACTTTGTAGTTTGACCATGTTTGAAGATACCATTATCTAAGATCAAAGTAACACCATAAAACATGCCCTGAAGTCAGTGGTGGAAGAACTCTTACTTTGCCAAAGTAATATTAGCAATATTACAATGTAGAAATGGCTGATATTATGTTATTGGATAATAATAACTCATTCATTAATGTGTTCATCAATTAAATGTTGCAGCTAGTAAAGCAAGAGCAAATGTTACTTTATATAGCCTACTGCTGACAGTGATCAATAAAGTCCTATCTTCACCCATAATATTATATCATAATTTATTTATTGATCATATTTTGTATAAGGAATCTGAATCTTCAAAGTGAAGTTATTAAACTGGTAGAGTGTAATTTTGATGAGTAACTGTAATTTAGCTGCATATTTTTTTCTCAGTAACTGTAGCAGATTACAGTTACTTTTTTTTTTCAATTTAAGTACATTACTCCCAAACACTGTTAGAAGGTAAGCCGTGTTTTTTGCCTAGCAGTTTTTTGACTTGACTTATATATAGGTTTAATATAGGTTTTATAAATATTACTGACACCTGGTGGAGATCATGATAATAAACATGGTGGAGTAGAAGTGTAAAGTAGCAGAACATGGACATACTTCCCACCACTGCCTGGAGTTGGAGAGCATTGTGACTTGGTACTCTGGTCATTGTTCTCCAGAGGTGGAAGAAATATTAAGATCCTTTAATTCAGTAAAAGTACAAATACAACAATATAAAAGCAGCATTAGCTACACTGACATGGTTTTGCAAAAAAAAAAAAAAATGCCTGCAACTGATTCTGCAACTGTGTTTTCCTGAGAAACTTCAGCAGTGTTTTGTGGATTAACAAAATAAACCCGACCCTAAATCGGCATGAGGGTGAGTAGATACTGACTGAATTTTCATTTCTGGGTGAACTATCCAGGCCAACCTCGCCGCAATGAATTTTTGAAGGACGTGGCCATGGCATGGAATTTTGATGTCTCGCCATTAAACACAAAATTGCTATAACTTTGGTGTAAGTGACCCCTGTTGTGATTGTGATGTTCAATTGTAGTTCGGGCCTGAACACATGATATGAGTTTTGTCAATGGGCGTGACCAAATGACTTGGTCATACCCTTTAAAGTGCAGCCCTGGTGACACGTTTCACCGACATGAATGAAAATCAGTACGTTCATGTATCATGACCAGACGCATAAAAAAGTCTCTTGAACCCATAGGCTAAACTGAACAGGAAGACAGCCATTTTGAATTTTGTCGTCCACTTTTGCTATTTCCACACATTGTATTTAATTAACTAGTCCTACAGATTAATTCGATTGACTTCAAAATCAGTTTGTGCCATCTAGACTACTTTGTGATCAAAGTTTTCAAAAGATAAAGGAAGACAGCGTTGAACAGTGGCCGTGGCATGGTGTCAAGGTTTGTTGTCTCGCCATGAGACTCAAAATTGCTGTAACTTTGCTGTAAATGGTCGAATCTGCACCACACATCACATGATTTAGAACAGTGTTTCCCAACCCTGGTCCTCAGGGCACACTGCCCTGCATGTTTTAGATGTTTCCCTGCTCCAACACATCTGATTCAAAAGATTCAAAAGATCAGATTGTAATCAGGCTTCTGCAGAGGCTTGAGGACAAGCTGATCATTTGAATCAGGTGTGTTGGAGCAGGGACACATCTAAAACATGCAGGGCAGTGTGCCCTGAGGACCAGGGTTGGGAAACACTGATTTAGAAGAGTCCCACCCTGAACGCATCTGCATGACAATCAGGAGTCAGTGCCACCCAGTGGAGACAGGAAATGACACTGTACTCCTTTCTGCAGTGTCCAAAGGGCGAGAAAATTCAGCTTTGTCCATCAGTTGGCGTATGGTGACACAGCTGTCACCGTCGCAGCTCGGCCGGCGGCTCCTGTGGCTTGCCAGTGACTGTTTGGCGCCCGATCTCACTGCGACTGTCACAGCTTGACCGGCGTCTCCCATTCACCTAAAATCAAAAGGTCAAAGGTCAACTTGACATGACATCACGAAACACAAAATTGCTATAACTTTAGTATAAATAATCTGATCTGTACCAAACTCCCTGAACACACCAACATGGCAGTATTCACTCAGTCATAGCGCCATCTACTGGCAACAGGAAATGATATGTTTCACACTTTGACCTGCTCCTCCTATCAGTCAATTTCACTGCTTTAATCTTTAATAATGTGTTGTATCTTTTAAGCTCATCACATATATTTTTATATAAAATTTTAATCTGAAAAGTAAGTATTTAATTCTGAAATGTGGCAGAGTACATTGCAAAGTTGGTTATTTGTATTATTAGCTGTATAATAAAAGTACTATCTCAATAGGTACCTAGAAAAAACTTATTATTCTATGGGGGGAAAAAACTAGATACTATTAAACATGGGTATATGGTGATTTAAATTAGTCAACAGCAAACTACTCATAAAGTTATCAATTCAATTCAATTCAATTCAAAGTGGCTTTATTGGCATGACCATAATAAAGTACAGTATTGCCAAAGCACATTGTTCAAAATGAAACAAGAAAATAAGAAAATAGCAGTAACACACAACATTTAAAGTGCTAAGCAAGAACACGAAACTGAGCATGACTATAATAATAACAATAACATTAAGAAGTGTGTGTGTGTGTGTGTGTGTCAATAACTGATTAAATGACTCTGTATTACAGCTCTTTATATTTATATGCCATAAACAACAGCACATTTATTCGTATCTTGATTTTTAATTCATTGTATCACAAATCATGTTAGTTTTTCTTTCTTTATGAAAATGTTGGTTACAGTAATACAGCCATATATAACATTTCCAAAGCAAAACATTTAGAAAAATGTTCATTCAATCAGTTACATGTTCTTGATAGGAGCTTATTGTTTTTCCTTTTTACAAAGAAAAGCAACTCTAACTCCAGAAGCATTTCCATAATTTACCCCATCTTTCTAAGCTGTAGCTCGACGCTTGAACAGCTGACACTCAGTCTCAAAATCACAGGCATTGAGTAGGTCCTTGTAGTGCTCTTTGACATCTTCATAGAGCGGCATGGAGGCCTTCTGGTCAGTCAAATCAGGGAAAATCACAGGCTTTTCATTTAGCAGCGGCTGCAGTCTCAGGTCACCTCCCCCACAGTCGTACAGCACCAGAACTAAGTTGGCTGCATAGGGTAACATGTGGCTGGTGCGGAAGGAGCGGTGGGTCTGTGAGGCATAGTTGGTGGATGTCAGAGCATCGCTGTCTTTGAAGAAGCCCAGGAGGGTGAGCAGTGGCAGGAGGGTGTCTGCATGGCCGATCTGGACTGTCACAGCTTCAGTCACCTGCTGGCCTGACCTGACATACAGGACAAACACAGTGTTGAGAATGTTGAGTGTTCACTAAAAGTGTTTGTTTTTGCCAATGACAGGCTCAGATTGTTAGTGTCTGACAACATTATGGAAAGCATCCCCACAGAGATAGACCTTTTTGTTACATTTTTAACCAGAAACTGTTTTATCACCAAAGCCACCAATCTCTTTGAAGAAGCATTTTTTTTTATAATCGTAAAAAAAAAAAAACATGCTTAACTCCAGCTCAACAGAAACAAAATAAAACTCTTATCTTTCATTTGTCTTTCCACTGCTTCAACAATCAGCCACTCTGGCTTGGTAAAATAAGCCCTTAATTCACCACGTTAAATGTCAAAATATTCTGGCTCTACATGCTGTTTTCTCCCCGCTGCTTCTCTGAGGTCCTCCCTCCCTCTCGCTCCTCTCACCATATTTTCACATATAATGAAGGGTTTGTTTTGACCAAACTGATTGATGATTGTTAGAACAGTGGGAAGATGAACCAAGACTGTTTTAATGAATTCTGTTCAGTTTGAATGAATTGCATTATATGATTATAAAATGACTGTTTCTGTAAATGGAGTTTGGTGGGTTTGGTAAGAGCAATAAAACTGTAGGGGTGCTTTTCATAATGTTGTCAGACTCTTAGAATAACAATCTGAGCCTGTCAGTGGCAAAAACAAGCATTTTCAGTGGATGTACATTAATGATTGGCAATTGCCTATAAAGATTCCATTGCAGCACATTTTGCTACTGTCAGCTGCAGCCCTCTCCCTCAATACTGGATCACTTCCAAAAATTGTTGTCCACATTTCCCAAAACATGGGAAAATGGGATCCAGGTTGACAAACACCAAAGTTACTCTTTAATCTCTAATCTCTGATAGATGATTTATAAATCTTTTTTTTTCTCTCTCTTCAGCAAGACTGCAGGTCACTTTAAAAGTTCACTTACTTTTTGTCAACGGCTACTTTGTCTAGTCGGCTGAACAGATCATGAAAGAGTTCACAGCTTGACTTGCTGTTAATGTCATAACCGTAGCCTCTTTTCCAGAACTCCCTCAGGTCACTTGCATACTCCATAACCTGTTGATGCAGACAGTTCAAATGTAGTGGTCTTTTAAAACAAGAGTATCTCAGTTTAGCGATCTGTGAGATGAGGTTTCAGGCTCCCTGAGTTTCAGGTCACCTTGTAACACAAGACACAAAACGCTCTTTCTTGTACACACAATGCACAAGGGTTTCTCAATGGATGAATAGTGTTGGAAAAACAGAAGGTAATGTGTGCATTGTGATTTCTGTTTGGCTATTGAGTGTATACTCTTCCCGGAACAAGCCACTGAGATGAATATTCATACTCCTCAGAGGAATAGGATATCTGTGATTTGTCTAATGTTGAGGGTGCTGAGTGCCTCTGACCCAGATTTGATAGAGCTGTTTGTTTGCTTTGTCCTGTTTGTGTTGGATTCAATCGTTGGTTCAGTTTCTGTGTGCTTGGGTGACCTAAGTGCCCCTCTGGTCGGCCCAAAGTGCCCATCTGATGAGCTGACATGCCTCTCTGGTTTGCTCAAGTGCCACTTTGTTGTGACCTTAAAACCTAAACATAACCCTCACACTAACCCTGTGTTCTTTCTGCGCCCTTGCCTCTGTTTCTTTCCCCTCTGTAAAGTCCCAGGAGACTTGCTTATGATATATTTGAACAATATTTGCTTATGTTGAGAAGCATCCTGTTCTACACTTAGTGATGAAAACCCCTATAAATAAATTAACTTGTGATGATCATTTACCTAATTTTAATGGGTCTGTAGACCATGATGGAAATGCAAAAGACTAAAAGCTGTGGCTGCACATTTTTTAAAAATGGTGGCTGAAATAAAATGCTGCTAGTACTCAACCAATCAGAGATGTTCAGGCTGGAAAGTCTTACCCCTGCAGGGACTTTTTAAAAATAATGTCCTATTTTAAAATATTAGGCCCTGGTTGCTGCAGTGGTTCCTAGTCTGAAGTTCATGAGGTGAAAATGCAGCTTTTGACAAAGACCTGTGGAAAAAAAAAAAGCCTATAGTGCAAGTAAATTAATCTGAAACGAAAAGGAAATATCTTCTGGCGGATTTTAATTTTGCTTTCATAAGCATCATAGCTGATTGTACCATTAAATTAAATCTACATACAGTTGGCCACTAATTGCTCCTACCTTTGCATCATCATCATCAAAGAGCTGACACCAGGGGGAGTTCACTGCCTTGATTGCAAATTCATAAGCACAGAGATAGAATGCAGCCTCAGTCAAATCTGTGGGAGAGAGGTCAGTGTAAAATGTTTAGTGATGGAACAACACAGAAATATAGCCATTTAAAAACACAAGATGCCAGAAAGTGACACAAAAAGCACTCAGAGAGCACATACCTCCACTATAAGCACCAAAAACAATTCTACCATCTAGTAACGCTAGCTGCCAAAAAAAAGTGATTTGTCTTCATCTTAAAACTGAACCTCGGTAGGCATTGATTCCTTAAAAGGACAGTTCACACCAAAATCAAAAATATCTTTCTCTAGCCATCACTTCTTTTTATCCATCTCAAAAGCAGAGCCTCTTTCCCAAAGCCACAACCCGCTTTCTCATAATGATAAACAAGTTTGTTGTTAGCAGTTTCATGTAGAAACTACTTTCTTTATACCACAGAAAGAAAAAAGTTCCTTCATGAAACTGCTAACAGGTTTTATCCCCAAAACTCATCAACTCACAGCAAAACAATGTATGTGGATGAATAATATTCCAGACCAGAGGAAAAATAGTATTTTTGATTTTGGAGTGAACTATCCCTTTAATTATCACAGCCTTTTGAAGCCTAGAATACTATTTCAAGGCCATAAATGACTAGGTTTATTACAGCTTAACCTGCTGCAAAGGCCTCAGTACTTCCAAATTAGAAAACAGCTCCACCCAGTGGACACTACGACTGCTGTACTTTGAAAAAGTGGCATGAACAAGGTAAACTTGAATTTCAATACTCATGCATGTATTTTAGTATACACACAGCCATACTTTAAGTGTTCAAATATACTTGAAGTTGTTGCACCAAATGGACTTAAAATTGTGCTTTTCTACAAATTAATTACAGCTAAAATATACTTGATACAAAAGCAGTTTCACATGAGTAAACTCTAAGTTAATTAATCATTAACACACTTGAAGTGTTCTGACAATTAGTCTGACTGCAAGTACACCAAAGTGTGCTAAAAATTTAATATACTTCATTATTTATTTTTCACCACGCTAGGCTTGATAAATCACTTCAGGAACCCAGTGTGCAGTATAGGACCACAGAGAGCATTGGTCCTTGGGAAACTATGATGCACATGCAAACAACGCATGCAACAGTGTTAAAAAAAAAAAAAATTAAAAGGAGGAAAAGAATGTAGTGTTTCTGCAGATACGACCGTGTGTGATGTTGTATGGGACTCCGAGACGGTCTGCGATCTTCTCCTGTACTCTCTTCATCTCTGGTCCCTGCTTGAACTTGTCCACCTCCACCACGGCTGAGGGGTTGTTATCCACTTCCTCCACAAACTTGGTACACTTGTCGAAAAACCTCATCAGATCATCATTTACTGCATGGTCAAACTCCTGATCTGGGGTGGAGAAAAAAAATGAACATTTTATATTGAAAATGCATGTCAGGACTGTAGTAGATCATTATCATGTCATCATACCTGTGATGGCCCACAGCTCTGTCAGTCCTGCCTTGAAGGACAGTGTGCTGTTGACACACCTGTGCTTTGAGCTGGTTATGAACTGGATGAATCCCCCTCGGAGCTTCTCCTCTGAAATCAGTGAAGGGAACAACTTTGACAGCCTGACGGCCAGATGTTTGAGGTCGTTCACACCTTTCTGGACGAGTCTGCCATCCATGTCCTCAGTATACCACATCGTCCACTGTGTCTGGATCTCGCGCAGCCAGCTTTCTTCACCTGAGGCATTGTGCAGGACGATGTTGTAGAGCTGCTGCATCTCCTTGATGTTTTTGCTTGTCGGGTACCTTGTGCCATGTCTTATGATGGCAGTCAGATGGATTTGTTGACACTGTGCAGATGGAGGCTGTAAAACAGACCTGTTTACAGCAAGTATATTCTCTCTGAGATATGGGTTCACCTCCTCATACCTCCCTTTTGTGTTGAAATATTTGGCGATTGCTGGTATATCCGGATTGTCCTCAGGATTCACATCATTAAATAAACCGCAGGAGATGATGTGGAAATAAAAGATAGTAAATTTCCAAAGATAAGTCATCATGATGCACCCAAGAAGAGACTTGAAAGGCAACTGTCTCAAAAACTTTGCCAAACCAGAAACATCTGTGTGAGAGTGTCAAAAATAGGACTGAGCAGAGTCCAGTCCAGTTTGTTTACCCCAGTTTCTTCACAGCAGCATAACCTAAAATGTAAACATGTTTCATGCTTCCTATTGACTGACAGCTTAAAAGAAATAAAACAGAAGAAGAATGGAATATGAAATTATATACAGTAGTCCTGCCAGATTATAAAAATATCGTGTGGACCATGATCCTGCTCTTTCAGTGTTGTTTGCATTGTGAAATTGGTTACAATTGGTTAAGTTCCACTTTCAAAAGGTTAACGATGTTTTAATGTCTTACCATGTCATGCTTAAGCAGGGGCATTTACAGACTTTTTTGACTGGGGTGGCTGAAGTGGGGCATAAAGTACATGTGTCCACACATGCACACATGCACGCATGCAGGCACTTGCACACATTATTGTGCCATTTCTCATATCTACTTCAATTAGTACTGTTACAGCACCTTAAAGTTTGTTAAATTTGTGTTTATTTTTTTTTTTATTTGAAAGATAAATAGTTTGACCAATCACAAGATATTGGCACCATAAAAATATGGGCGAAAGTGTTGTTTGTTCTCCCTATGGTAAGACCACAACTGGTTTCACTTCAGCCGCTGTCAGATCAAATATTTACCAATCCAAACTCGTAAAAGTGTAACAAAATGGACATTATAGCAAAACAGCATTGTGCTGTGCAGGATCGTGGACCTCCATGTTTATCATTATTTCTCATTCTCTCCACATTATTGATGAGTCACTGTGGTGCTTATTTTTATTTTCACATATTTGCCAGTTATATTTCAGTCACTAGATGCTGTTTGGTAGAGAGCCAGTCTAATAGGTGCATTTCACTTAATTAAATTTTCAATGGTTGCTTTATAGCCATACATATAGTAGATATTAACATACATAGCTAATGCAGGCATTAAGATGATGAATAACTAAAAAAAAATTGTTCTTTCTTAATTTCTGTTAACATTTTATAAAATAACTACTGATTGTTTAACCAGTATCCCATCTTATAGCTATATGATTAATTAATTATTCTAGTGTATTTTATTTTATATTAAAGTTTTAAATGTTTACTCTTGTATCTTTTATTTGATATTACTGTTTTTTATTGCATTTTTATTGCAGGGCTGGTCAATAGGAATAAAATCAAATCAATCTAGGTATTTATCGATATTGCAACAGTAGGATGACTATAGGTGCTTTCACAAACTATTAACACAAGTAGATTTTTGATAAACAACCATCACTAATGTGGATATAATGACGAAGCTCAAGTAATAAACAGCTCAAACAGTCTGGTAAGGTCAGATAAGACATCTCTTGACTGTAATGCAGCCTTAAAACCAGGGAAAGACAACACTGCAAAACCGTGTTCAAAAAATATAATATCTGGAGTCATATCACAATATTGATTTAAAAATGATATATTTCCCAGCCATGGTTTAGTCTGCACTGGAAATTTAATAAGGAGCAGAATCTGTCCTACAGGAGGTCCCATGTAGTGGCCAGTCAATTCAAAATCTTAATAAACAACATACTAATACTTATCGAGAGCCAGTAAAGGGAGTACTGGGATCATCAGGTCTGTTTTCCTGGAGCCAATCAAAAACCTTCTTTACTAGCTGAAGTAGTATTTTATAATAAAAGTCATGGCCTGATTCTGTGTAGTGCAGGTCTTACTGGCAGACAGGCAGTCGTGCTTTACATGGCAAACAGGCAAAGTTATGAGAGATAAACGGATCTGTTGTTGATACCCAAAAGAACCACATATCAGTTAAGGCTGATAAGGATGTAAAGTTGCCTATAGATACAGTGAAGGCTCTGTCAGACTAAACAGAAGAAAATGAACTGAGTGGGTACTCAACATATACCAACTCAGTTATCTTATCGCATCATCAAGCGGTATGAGCTGATCAGTGGTATTGAAACCAGAATGAAAACAAAGCAGAAGCAGTGCGAGTGTGCATTCAAATGCACCACACAACTGTCCTATTCAATTCAGTGTAATCATTTATCAACGCTGGAATTATATAATGATGATTTGATCATGTGTGTTGTCCAAATTAATGAGCCAAAGTAGGGCTGTCACAGTATCAGATATTCACTACACAATTCTTGTGGCCTAGTTTTCTAAAGAATTTACCATTATGATATTATCATGGTACCTAAATAAATAAATAAATAAATGCTGTTAGTTTTGTTGTTGTTGTTGTTGTTGTTGTTGTTTTTTAGGTTTTGCCTCTTTTTGACAAATGAATTAGAGAGACAAAGCGAGAATGGAAAGAAACTGAAATTATTTACAGTATCTTCAAGTGGTGCAGGAGTATTTACATGATATTGTCACATGTGTATTATCAGCATGACATCAATATTTCATTTTTAAAGGTCACTGTTATCATCAATACCACAACATGCCAAATTCATAATTATAATAAAATAATTCAGATAGATTTATAACAGTGTAACATGATTGTTGTTGTGACTGCTTTTGCACTAAACATCTCATACATACATACATATTGTCACGGTTTGTACTGTTTTTGATATTTCTCATTTCATAGACATACTACATATTATTATACATGTGGATTGTTTTTACTGCTTTTTATACATTTCACAGTTTATAGTAATAAATATACACATGAATTCCGTTTGCATTACTTTGTTTACAAAATATTTATGGACAATCTTGCACATTTCATACTTTATGCATAATGCCTGTTGTGCTGTTTACACTTTACTTTTCACTTTTATTTTTCTGATCTTAGTAACTAAATAATCCGTAAATTCATACTTAATTTTGCTGTGGTGTCTTTTATTTTTATTGTACCATTAAAGTTATATTTTCAAAGAAAAGTTTAGTGTGTCAGTTTTTAAAATATTTGGCGTGTCAACCCTTCTCCAATAGACGGCTTCAGATGAGTGAGTGGGGCTGGCTTGTGCTCTTCCAACGCTGCATTTTCTGCGTAGTTGTCACACCTGGTGCATTTAAGTGCTCCTCCTGTGCTCCAACTTCAGAGTGTTATATGTGTAAATAGGGCTTGTCGGGCATTATGTTGCTATATAAAACAAATAAATGTGCCAAGAGATGCGCATGATCATCGTGGTGTATTTGTATGAGGAATTTGAGTGTGTTGCCGCGACCCATTACAGCTTATTCCATCTTTTGTCCAACAGGCAATGGATATTCCTGATTGTACTGGAAGGCACCACAGTTGACGTCGTGCAAGGAACTCCCCGCTTCTCCAGTCACATACCGCCTACCCATGAAAACACCGGACAGACTCACAGAGGGATTCATACCACATTGCGGTGAAAACCACTACAATTTGTAGAGAAGTCCTTCAACATTTCGACGTCAAGGTAATTACATTACACGCATCTTTCCCAGTGGTTTATCGAAAGCAGCAGACCTAGCTAACCGCAGAGCCCTCTCAGCCCTGTGTGAGGTTGGTCAGTTAACACGGTCGCTCTAAGTCGTGTTAAGATAACTGTTAGTTAATGTGTTATGCTGTGTAACAAACTCTGACTTTAACACCGTTGTATTGCAACATATGTTCAGCCGCGTTGTCCTCGGTATGCGTTATTTGACAGACCACTTCTAACTTAGCATATTTATTGACAGATGTAACGTTAGCCAACTAATGCTGCTCGCTGGCCTTGTGTTGAAACATTTTATCAGTTCACGACAAAACATCTCCCGTTATCGTTAATCCCGATCCAACGTGATTGGCAGTGAAGCTACACTCAGTTCGCCGTGTGTGAATTTTAACCCGAAATACGTGTTGAGCTGCTCAGTATTTATGTTGCAAATACAAATCAACATTGTTCAGCCACGTAGTTAATCCACAATCATATAACTGGTTAGCTAACCGTTACACCAAATCGCGCTACGAACACACGATCCTAGTGTGGGCTGTGTGTTAGCTTGCGAGCTAGGTTAGCTAGCTAAAACACTGAAGACGCCAGCTTGCCTTATCTATTTTTAGGTAGGCAGACTATAAGCTCTTAAGCCACACTATACAGTGGCTGCCGAGGCCTCAGTGTGAATGAAACCAGTGTTTTTAGCACGTTAAACCACCTGTGTCTGTCATGATTTTCATGTAACGCTATTTCATACAGGTGTGCCTCCCAACATGAATACTGTGTATTTTCAGCTGATCTCTCTCCTTCTCTTTCTATGTAAATATTAACCCGGAGTTGAAATGCTGGTCAAACATTTGTTTCTCTCTGTCTTTCGCTCTGCGGTTCCAGGCAGGCTCGCATTTGAGATCTGCTATGCCTCGTTCATTCGCCCAGAGAGGGCGGAACGGGTGGCCTCATTTAGCAGTGTTTTCCATAAAGTCTTATTGACACGTCCCTTCTTCCCCTTTTGGGAAAAGAGGAAGGCAAACGTGATATTTGCACATTTGTGTCGCTGGAAAATACACATCTGGGTTGTATTCCTGCAAGCAGGTTTAGTGAAAACTATTTTATTAACCCTGAAATGAGGGATACTCAGGGTTTTCAGTTCCAGAAAGAGAGGGAAGTAAACTGTGGACGAGTTACTGTGGTAACTGACTCTGTGAACCTAACTTGTATATAATAAAGTCACTGAATGCTATCAAGACAAAATACAAATAGTTAAAAATCTACTGTATTTTCACTTTGACACATCTACAACTGCAAGTCATCAAACACATTATAACTGGATCAAATTGTGAGCTAGGGCTGCAAGTAAAGATTATTTCCATGATCAATTAATTTGCATATTAGTTTCAGGATTAATCATTTAGTCTTATAAAATGTGCAAAATTTGTAAAAAAAAAAAAAAAAAAAAAAAAAAAAAAAAAAAAA
>JAJHUR010137790.1:0-21322 GCA_027495735.1 Lutjanus campechanus | reverse complement strand
CAAATCACAATTTCTCATAATCCGAAGTGACAACTTCAAATTGCTTCTTTTTACCAACCCACAATCCAGACCCCAAAGACTCCTCATTTACTATGAAAAATGACAAAGAATAGTAGTAGTCCTAACATGAAACAAGCTGGGACCAACAAATGTTTGACATTTTTGCTTGTAAAATGACTGAATCAGTTATTGGATTATCATAATAGTTGTTGATTAATTTTCTTTCGATCGATTTATCGTTACAGCTCTATTGTGAGCTTGCAAATGTGTACCTATATCTTTGATCTATGCACTTTTTCATTCTTCAGTCGCTGGCCCCTATGTTTTGTTCCAGTCAGAATAGAGGTGAGCAAATATATGAATAAATTAGGCTATACATACAGTATATAACATGTATTATTTATTTATTTTGCTTTTTGCTCTTTGCTGCTGTAATACTAGAAATTTCCCCACTGTGGGATTAATAAAAGAATATCTTATTTTATCTTATCTTATATTTAAAATGTAAAATGACAAATTAATGGACAAGACAAAATAAAATGATTGTGTTATAGTTATATAGTTATTGTGTTAACTTATTGACACTTAATCTGCTTCACTGATAAATGTGCACAGTCTACATCCATGCATTAATATTTCTATAGCCACTGGATTAAACTGCTTTATATTTACCACAGTGAATCATAGTATCTGAGCTCCATTGATGATGGCTTTATTCATTCATCATGCACGTGCTTAAGTCAGAGTGAACATACTCAGTTGATTGAACTGAGTCTGGTTTTCTGGAACCGAAAAGATCTCAGGATTCATCAACTCAGAGTTTGGAGTTAATCTAGCTTAAACCTGGAATGGAACCCTGTCCTGTGAGAGGACATGTTGTGTATGACAGCTAACCCAACATCCACTAAGGCCCCAGTAAAACTCACTGGACAAACAGATGAGCCAACACAGACAGTGATTGAAACAAACAGGGAGATGTCTGTGCAACGGAACTGGTGAGAAAGCAACTTTTCACAGACCTAAACAGTGTGACTGCAGTGAGTGTCAAGGAGGCAAAATGTTAAAGTGAGTCAATGGGGTTTATTGTTGCTACCACATCCAGCCCAGAAGCAGAGAAAGCCTCATTGCCAAAGCAAAGCATGTCAGACTATCAACAACTGGAAACAATGGGTTTTCTGTGGGCGGCGACACGGCTGTGATTCAGCCTTGGAAAACGGTCCCTGCTGATAAGCAAACGTATTGACCAATAATAGGTTAAGTCATCAACTTCCTATGGAAAAGACCTGGAAAAGGGGCTTTTATGTCACTGTTGTCTTTAGAGAATGAGTTGATTCCATTTTGTCATTAAGTGATGTTCATATAAAGTTTTATGTGTTAATTTAAAATGAAAAAAAAACAACAACTATGTTTCTCTAACTCTGGATAGCGCACACGAGCCAGCTTCCTTAGGGAGGCTCTTGGTTACTTCCATAGACTGCAGATTACCTACTTAATGGCATTAGAGCGAGGTGTGGCTTTTTATGAATGAGAACAGCATAGCTTCACTGGATATGACTAATCAGTTAGTCAGAGCTTCACATATAACATTCCATAGCAAATTGATATTAGCATCCCTCTTAGTGATGTTTGCACTTATCTGTAACTCATGTTAGTGTCAGCTTGTGCAATGTCTGATCTTTATTTTGAAGGAGCGTGAGTAAGAGAAACGGAGCACCTGGAAATTAGGGAAGACACCGATATCAAGAGGAGAGGATGAGGAAGACAGATGGGGCTGCCCCTGATAGTCATCAGTCATCAGACAGAAACCCCTTAGTCGAGTGAGATTCTTCCGGTCGACCATTCTTTCTTTTTCTTTGTCAGTCAGTGTGCATTACAATAACAGGATAAAACTGATAGAGGTTAGTGGTTTACTGATCAGAAACGGTGAAACAAGTGGTTGGTAAGCAAGTTTCTGCTGTCATTTTTGAACTGCGCCATTGAATGCATACAGCAAGGCACTCTTCAAACTTTACAAGCTTAGCCTCAAAATTACCACAAACCACAAAGGTACGGGGAAGAGTAACAGAAGTGGAGCGCAATATGATGCCGGAGGGTGGCAGATTTTATACCTGAAATATGAGCCACTTTTACGTTCTCTGACTGTGTAGAAAGTTCAGTTGTTTGGTGACTGGATCAGAAATGTGTAAATTCAATTAGTCTATATGTTTATTACGGCGAGGCTACAGGTAAAGGTGGTGTTTTACTCAACTACATTATATTGAGATGACATAGGCCTACATGATGGGGGCAGAGAACAGAACACCTCTTTATATAATGAGTCCACAAAACCAGCTCTTAACTATGATCTCAACACTAAAACTTACAGTAGTTAATGCCTCTATGACACTGTCAACAAAAAAGAATATTATAGGCATCATAAAAGTAGACTGTATGTCAGAATAGTTTTGTTGGATTGCATTAGATTGTTCATTTGTACCCAACAAAGTGGCTTTTGAGAGTTGGCTATACACATAAATATTATGAGTTTTGACTCGTATTCTTTACCTTCCCCTCCATGAATTTAATGTAATGTAAATATATTATCATCGGCAGCTTTGATATTTTTTGTCTGCGTCCTCTTTGTTTTGATATTGTTTGTCTATGTCTTGTTTTGTAACTGTCTGTTGTATGATTTGTAGTTGTGAGGTCTTAAAGTCTTCTGTGCCGTTGTTATGTATTTTACCTGCCTGAGCAATGTTTTTATGTAATGGGACTACGGATGGAAATTAGCATTTTTGCTACAATCCGGCATGTTTACATACTTGTATGTTCATTAATGTGCATTGTCCCATCCAAATAAACAAATAAATACAAAATATGTACTTAGCTTCAAGGTAAATTTCAAGTTGAGCCAAAATTATACACGTCACTGCCAAGGCAAACAAAGTTTGCATAGCTTGCCAATGTTTGTTATCCTGACAAGTTTGAAGAATACCTCTGTGGGATCAAAGCTTTTGCTCCATTAATATTTTGCTTTTGATACAATGTGTAGGTCCCTGGAAAATTAGTCCAGCATTTATTCTATTTAGGGCTGTGACAATAACCACATGACTGCAATACTGTGGTCAAGCCAAGTCAGTTTTATTTGGATAGTGCCAAATCATAACAGCAGCTATCTCAGGGCACTTTTCATATAGAGCAGGTTTAGACTGTACTCTTAATATTATTTACAGAGAGCCAATAGTTGCCACTAAAAGCAAACACTGAGCCATCAGTGACAAGGAAAATCTTCCTTTAACAGGCAGAAACCTCGAGTAGATCTAGTTTCTCTTTTTTTTTTAGATGTTTCAATGTCTATACAGAAAAATGGATGAATAACTAGAGAAGACATTCATTGTTGGATTTATCATTGTGGATGTACTTTACATAGTCTCACAATAAGACATTGTAATTCAAGAATGGATTGCAAAGCTTCTGACAGAGCTATGATTGGACCAGAACTAACTTTGTAGGCATAACGGTACTGCTATTGTTGGCCTTTTCTCTCGAGTAAATAACAGACAAGACTTTTATTAAAGTTTATTAACTGACACAGTGTAACCTACACTGTGCATTTACTGCCAGATTAACAATTTATAGCTCACCTTTTCCCTCTGCTCCGCTAACAGCACAGTCACTTCCAGTCTGCCCGTCATGCTCTTATCTTAACAACATACATTATGCACTGCCCTATTCCTTTAAGTCCAATAAAACATAATTATTTGGGGATTTCGAGTAAACCATACCACGACAGGAATATGTACAGTAAGAAAAAACAGCCTTTATTCTGTTATGTCACCTATCAGTTTATTTTTTTTTTTTTTAAGGTTACTGATCAAAACAGTTTCAGGTACTCAATGTGAAAATGGTGTGAGTCTTCTGATGTTCTAAAATTGATATACATTTAACACTTGGAATACATATTGGTCTTTTCTAAAATGATAACACATTTACAAATGTGTCTATCTGCCCCCCTCCAGAGTATTTGAGCCTCAATACTCAAAGTGCAGCAAGAGTATAATGCTATTACTTGATGGCTTTGGCCTGTTTGTTATTCGCACATGTGGCACTACAATGTTAGTGCCAGCCAATAGCCATTGATCATTTGATTTTCATCATAGGCTTGCCTCAAGAGAAACAATATGTTATGGCTTCAATCTTGTTTCTGCCATAATTAGAAACACATGAAGTTTCACTGCCGCTCACATGACGTCCCAGTTTCCTGTGGCCTACAACTGCTTTTTGGCAATCTGGGCTAGTAGCACTTTGATGTAGCCTATTTTGTGTTTTTCAGAAAAGAAATTATGTCAAAATATGAGATTAAATTTTAATAATCCTTGTGGGACACAGGGGCAGTGTTTAAGTAGTCTAATGACATCTTATTTGGCTGGCTGGGCTTTAAATGATGGAACCACACAGACTTCAGATGTATTTGGCAGTTAGGAATTATGTGTATATCGGGTTCTATATTATACTACATGAGGCAGGTACATGACAAATGTAATGACAAAAGCATGTGGAGGAGTGGGGTTATTTGTAAAGAAATTTAAGTAGAGACATCTCCCCCTGTGAAGGCCAGCTATTTTTCTCTTTTGTGCTGTTGTCTAGCCTGCTTACACTTTAGCTCAGTATCCCCCTGTCCTGACTTGTTTAGAGTAAATCTTTCTCTCTCCTGCATTCCTGTATCAAGTTTTTCAGGGTGTTTGGTTTACATGCAATTAATGGTACAGCAGTGTAACTATATTTCAAGTAGCCTAATTGCTGTAGACCTGCCACTGCCCTATTTTTTTTTTTTTCATTTTGGCCTATTTTAAATGCAAAATGCAACATGAGGCTATACTGAGGGTGGATGGTGTGACTTTGGCAGGCCAGTGTGTCATTTTGTGTCTACTGCTGCCCTTGAAGGAAAACCATGCATCAGTTAAAACCAAATTATCAATGTACAACATGTAAAAGTGAAAAAGACACTAAAAACTAAAGCAGAGTGCGCATTTTGTGTAGACAAAATGATGCCAGTGTGTAGTATTTTTTTCTTTTTCCTCCATTACATTAGGAGGGAACGTGGATTAATTTACTGAATTTGCATGTAAGGCGATAAATGTCTGTCCTCACACATCACAGCCACATGGAAATAAGCTTTTTGACCATACATCACTGTACAAGATAACGCACAATATGATAACTTTGTCTGCGGTTGTGGGTGTTAGCCTGCCTCCACTTACCTCACCCTTTTAAGGCCCAGTTTGCACTTCCATGGTTAAATGATGTAATGGTGGGTAAGTTATCTGAATTACATTATCGAAACAAAAAACAGCTGTAAACATGAACTGCATCCCTTGAAATCCCTTGTCTGAGAAACTGAGATTATTGCAGTTATGTGAAGTTTTTGGTTGAATAGATTGTGGATTTTCTTGTAGTTTTCAGGTCATGGTCATCACTAGCATACAATGCTTCAAGGGCCAGAACTTGGTGTGCAAGTTATTACTCCTACAATACAACTTACTGGTTGCAAAAATCCCAACACACAGGCCAGAAGAGATTTAGGTTATATTAGGGTTTTTTTCTCTCGCATGCTTCACATTCACTTTGAGTTCAAATCCAGATAAGACGTGAAAGAAAGTAAACCACAACATTTATCTCTCTCTTTAACTTAGCAGTGTAAGAAGAACAATTAAGAAGAAGCACAATTTTGTTGTGTTACCCATGCAAAAGCACAGTAAAGAAATTGCTTCTTTCTGCCTAAACGTGCAAAGTCATTATCGGTCTGTTAATGTGTCAGTCTTGTTGACACAGACCTTTGCAGTGTGGTAGTTGATATGAAAAGATGGGCTAAATGCTGTGCTGCTCAATAATTACTCCCTGTTGACAACAAAGTCCCCTGTGTGCCATTCTAGATATAATTTATGATGTGTTTGCATCACGCGTAGGTGAAAAAAGAGAGGCTAGGAAAGTGGTGTGCATGTCCTCTGGGGCTGTGAGGGCCTGACATGCTGATAAGTGACTCACAAAGTCACAGGTGGTTTCCTTATTAGCAAATGGCACCTACCACTATGGTTGTTGTTGTGTCGTTCAGCTCAACTCCCCCAAGACTTCTGCAAGAGCCATCTACGTTTCATGGGGTGTCTCATTTTTGCCCTTAGCCAAACACCTTGCTCTGTTAATTAACAGACTGACTGGACATAATATTGTTCTGTGAAAGCAGGGTTGCTAAGGTCTGCATGATAAAGCACATTTCAGGTTTATTTGGCATTAGAATTTGTCATATCTAACTTTCCTCTTGATAATATCATATTGTGACAGGTCATCATTGTGGTTTTGTTACACGGTAGTATGGGAAAACGTTAGTCCTTTTGTGTTTCATCAGCTTTAACTGATGATGAATGAGGAATGATTTAGGGCAGTACCCGTCTAAGAATGTTTTCAATCAATCATATTTGGCTGTTATGTATGAATATTTGACAATTCATCTTTTTTTTCCAGTTCAGTACGCCACACTAAATTCCTGTATCAAGCTACTTAAGTATGTTTTACTTATGAGGCTTGTATTTTAATGCTTTTTATGTCATCTTCTCTTCCATGGGCTTACAGCGCTGCAGTTCTTGTCCAGTGTCAACCGCCCTGCATGCTCCATACCCTTTATTTATAATTCTTAATTGAAATAATATGCCTGTGCATTTTTGAAAGCTTCTGTCTCTTTTAGAGTGTTTTCATAATTTATATAAAACACTGACGGACTAGAATCTCAGTCCTAGAATGATTTGGGGATCCGCGTAAAGCCACTTGTTTGAAATTTAGAAAAAATGACATTGCAAAAGGAAAGAACAGCTAATTTTAATGGAAATATTCCGTCGAAATGATGAATGCTAAAACTGTACAAAAATGGATGCTATACCTTCTGAATGTTTATTTTTTACAGCAGCAGTGAAGACAGTGAAAAGAAAACCAACCCTGTCAGTCATGTAGTTAAGACGGCAGTTCAGTGACCACACTGGAAAAACATGAAATGGTAATTGTTTGCTTACCTCCTATTTTTAGAATGCAAATTTTCAGCTACAGCTACTGCTGTAGTCCAGTTATCTGATTAAAATTATAAGTGGAATATTACCAGGCACTAGGCAGTAGGAGGGTGTTAGATTGCAAGTTGTGGAGCTTCTGTTGTGAGCGGTTATGGCTATCACACTGATTATTGCCTGACAGAAAAAAATTTCCAGACCTCATTGCCTGTGGTTGTACTTGACAGTGACTGCACTCAGTCAAGGCTGTCATCAGACCTCAGTTTTAAATTTCTGTTTCATTTTCCTGCCCTGAATAGCTTGTGTGATAGTGTTCAGACTTCTCTTATAGCTTATCCATTTTAAGGCCAAGACTGCTTTGACATTTCTTGTGAATGGGGTGATTTTTATCAAATACCGGTTCATGATCAGTATGTGCTATCACAAGACACTTGGTATTGTCTCCAGGAACTGTTTTATGCTTGTTGTATGCATGTGTTTTAACAACGGGCCAGATATATCCATTGATCCCTGAGGTTCGTTGTCCCCTGTGGTGATGATGAGTAATCTATATCCCAAGAAAGCCGAAGAGTGAAGGACAGCATTTAAAGTTATAAAACATAGTTTCTTTACATTAGAAAACTAAGCATGAAAGAAAAATGTGACGGGTAGGCGTAGTTTAACATCTAAAATTGATGCCTGTGCCCATTTGTATTTGCTTTTAAAGGGCATCTTGTACTGACCCATCTGGATTGCTTGTCAAGAACAAGGTAAACCGCAATACACAATGACACTAAAATATAAAAAAACAATGAGAAATTGGACTCAATAGGCAAAGTTAATTATAAGAAACTAAGAAAACAATGTAAATTAGGGATGCACAATATTTGACTTTTGCTGATATCCTATGTGTTGCTGTTTTCCCTCAAGTTTTGGCTGATTGCTAAAATAGATAACGATGTATATTAAATTTCCACCTAATCGCTGAAAACTTTGAAAGAAAAGTCTTTCTTGCTTTCCCAATCTTTTCAAATAACACTATTGCTATCCGTTTCGGTCTGATGCTTCAAAAAACTTCTGTTGCATGCGTGGAATTTAAGCGTCATCGTCCTGTCATTTCAGCAGAAATTGTAATTTAAAATACTGTGATCCAATTTTAAAGCCTTTATCAGCCAATACCAATGATGCACCGATATTGTGCTGACATTATCCCATATCCCTCAAATTAATTTGAACAAAACAATTAAATAGAATAGGAAGAGTTTTAAGTGGATGTAAATTTTGATCAAAGCAAGAAACGTGCAGTTAACAGACCTTACTGAAAAGAGATTTCATCTGTACTATTTGGTAAACAGCACATTGTTCCTAGAATTCTAGAAAAGTCAATGAACTTTTTTTTTTTTTTTTCACTGAGCAGGGCTAATTAAACTCTAGTCAACTTAATTATCTGTGGTTGGTCGCAGAAATCTCAGAAACCTTGGCACATTTAGTCGATAGTGTATAGGGTAAGTGGTTAAATGTTTACTGTTTACTGTGATTTAGATGAGACAACCTTGTTAATCCCTAAAATGCTGCACATTCCAAGCATGTTATTCATCTCTTCTGTTCACTGAAGCCAAACACAGTTGAATCATTTAGCCTGTCCCTCCCAAAGAGTTCAGCAAAGATATATATACTACTGTTTGCTGTGCACCTTAGAAGTTTACAGTGCTTTACCTAAGTTTCGTAAGGTGTGGGATGAGGAATTGGCTTCATAAAGTATATTAAGTATATTTAACAACAGGACTAAACCACTGTATAATCTACTGCAGTTAAAATTTAACCCCAGTATCTTTCACTTTAACCGCAGTTGTGTAAATATTTGCTTCGCGTTGTCAACCTGTGAAGCAATTGTATACAAGGTGTAAAGGGATACAGGTGAGAGCGTGGTGTTCACCCATTGTCAGCTTGTCTTACAAGATAAAAAAAAAGCTGTAAAGGGATACTACCCTTTCTAAATCTGAGAATAGAGACAGGGGAACCACCCTGATCGAAATTTTGGTTTTGGTTTACTGTTTTATAGTTTCTGTACCAACACAGTAGTCAGCACTGGGGCTGGACTAGGAGACAGATAAAACCATTTATTATAACGCTTTAACTAGGTTAAAGCCTAATTTTCATTGTCACTTAAACTGTTTATTATTTCTCGATTAATGGATTAGTTGTTTAATTTACAAAATAAATTGGAAAATTAAAAAATGTTGATTATGTCCTCAAATCTCTTGTTTTATCCACAACCCACAAGATTCATTTACAGTCATAGAAGAATAAATAAACCAGGAAATATTCATAATTAAGAAGCCTGAATCAGAGAATGATGACTTTTTTCTTACTCTTACTCTACTTACCGATAGATCAATTATGAAAATAGTTGCCGAAAAATGTAATAGTTGAAAACAAATCGATTGATTGTTGCAGCTCTAGTTTATTAACTAGCCCACATGTCTTTCAGTTTCAAAGTTCACCAACAGTCCCAAACCCAAAGATATTCATTTTACTCATATGACAAAGAAAGGCAGAAAATCTTCACATTTGAGAAGCTGGAACCAGAAAATGTTTCACCTTTTTGCTTGAAAAATGACTGAAATAATCATGCTGTTGATCACTAAATGAGGTAATTGTTGCAGTTCTACCTCATTTGTCTAGCCTACATAAACTCATGATCGACTGTGGGGGTTGATGGTAACTCTCATATGATGTCAAACAACATGGTTGCTAAAAACAAACATAATGAGTGGCCCAGTCAGTTTATTTGACAGCTAGTGTCCAGCAAGACTAAATAGATAACCATTCTTATCATTGTGCTGTCAGCACCTTTTTTGTTCTGTTGTAATCTCATTTCTTTAGTCTCAATTTTTAGATTTTCTGTTTAGTCTAGTTTTCACTCTTACCCTCATGTAGTGAACACATTATCTTAGCTAATTTCCAATTCATTTTGACTTTCTTCAACCCAATGACCTGCAGTGCATAAGTTTGTGTAAAGGATTGCTGAATTACATTTTTCGGTTATGCCTCAGAATAATACTTGTTGCTCTTTGCCTCTAGTTGCCTGCATTGAGCTTAGTTTGACATGGTGGTGACATCATGCTGCATGTATGATGGGTACCTCAGTGGAAACACTGGAATGGTTTAAGATTTGGTTTAGCAACCAGCTCAAGCATAGACATGTTGTGAAAAGCTCTTATTATGACAATTTCTGTTTTCAGTGATTCTTGCTGTTACCTAAGAGGCATGCTGTATTTGTCAGATATCAGATAGCCTACATATTCCAATTGACGTGGTAAGACTGGTAAGTCAAACTGTAATATATCTCAGGTTTAGGTGCCGTGCCTTCATGTGTCTTGTGTGTTGAGCCTCTGTCACAGTTCATCTTATCTCTTCGGTATTCATGTATCTGAACTTCTGCCAATTTGACGAAAGCCATTCTATCCAGCTGGGAGAGTTCAATTTTAACATGTTTGTTAAAGTGTTGTGAGGGCCAACATAAGGAAAAAGAAAAACAGACAACACAGAATGAAAGGAACAGCAGGAAATAAATGTGCACGAATAGAGACAGAATGGGAGAAAGTACAATGAATAGGCGCTGGCTCCTGATCATGCAGGCAAGAAGGAGAATGTAGGACTAGGAAGAGGCGGAAACTAAAAGACAGAAGGTGGCGACAGGTCAGAGAAGCTGTTTTCTTCCTCTCTGAGGCTATTGCTGTTGAGTTGATGACATAGGAGGGAATTTAGGAACAGATAAGCACCACATGTGCCAAAAAAAGCTCAAATTCAGATCAGGTACATATTTTAAAAAGCTAAAATCTCAACAGTTTTCTGTAGAAAAAAACCCCCATACAATTGCTTAGTGATATCCCAAGAGTACACCCGGGCTGCTATTTAGTTACCACGTCTACATGAAACTTGTAGCAGTTATAGCATTGGCCTGTAGTCTCATGTTTCCCAATCTGACTTGTCTCTTCTCTGAAAGGCCTTTCAGAGCCTTTGTGAATGAGTCATTCTGTACCACTCTTGGCTGTCTAAAGAAGGGCTATAGATGGTGTGTTTATGTTTGTGTCGGTTTGACATATTGACGCTCCTGGGTGGGATATTTTTCGGGTGATGTCACATGTACTGTCTTGTGCTAAACCACCCAACCACACCCCCCCTCCTCCTTTACCCTCCACTATGCCCCACAAAACTTTCTGAGGGGAAAGATTTACCACATGTGGGGAAAGTGCAGTTGTAGTAATGTTTTATTTTATTGTGTTACAGGCCCACTTAAATCTTTCACTTTCACAAGCGAGCCCAGATAATTTAGCCGTCTTACTCCCAGTGCTGTTGTCACTTTTAGTTTGTTAGAATTATACGGTGTGTTTTTTTTTGTTTTCTTTGTTTTTGGACATTTCTGCTTGATTAAGGTGTGAATAGCGTGTAGGCCTAGATGCAAAAATGAGAGGAAGTGGTGACATCAAACACACATCAACAAAGGTCTGATCTATGCTGATGGTATTTCAACTACTTGGAATGCTGCTGCACCAGAATGCTTCTGGTGGTCCGTCCTGCCTTGATAGTGATGTTTCTCTCATGATTGGTGTCTATTTCTTGCAGGCCATACTTTGTATTTTTAGCTGTTTAACAATAATAGATTCACTTTCTAACAGAAGAAGCAAGCAATACATAATCAGCTTCAACCAGTTTGCAGCTAAATTATTTGATCAGAAAGTTTTTTTGGCGTGGCAAGTCAGTGCTTGACCCATCAAGCTGAACGTCAAGCACTAAAACAGGCAGGCTAATGGAGTCTTCGGAGCTGTGCACCACAGTAGCACAGGCCTGGTAGTTTTTGGAAAGTGTCTGGAGTGATGAGCACGAGCTGCTGGCCATGGACATTTAAAACAAACACGCTAGAAAAAGAGCTTGTGATTACGGGGTTGCCATTTTAGTCCTTGGCATGTTTTGTTAGACCTCAAGGATACACACAATGAGTTTTACACTGAATGCAAATGTAGCTTTTGTTTGTAATTAGTGTTTGTCCACCATTATCTTCACTACTGACTCAGTAGTGTAGTACTGAGTAGTGTAGTACTGAGGTGCTCCAAAACCCTGGTGCTCCTCTTCCTTTAAACAAAAGAGAGAACAGACTTGGTAGAAGTTTGATACAAGTTTACAGTCGCAGATTCAGTGAAATGAAAGTGAACAGATAATATTATCACCATTTATCATTTAATATGTACTTAGAGGCCCTGAGTTTGTATGTTCCTGAATTCTGTACAAATCCATGAAATCAGCTGACCACAACTTCTGTTTTCAGAGAAGGAATCAACTACAAACATTTTTACAGCCAGCTCTTAAGCCTTAAGTAAGTGAGCCTTGTATACCTCAGATTATCGGTATGGTGAGTGTCCATGTGGATTAGTGATGCTGAAAAAGAGATGCATGTTCAGTGAACCTACTCTGGGTAAATAATGATTTTAAGAAGAACACGTTAACAAGTTTAAAATGATCATTGTAAACCAGTTGGCTAAGTTTCTTTGGGGAAGTGAATACAGTCTAGAGCTGCAACAATTAGTCAATTAATTGGTTATATGTCAACTATTAAATTAATCACCAGCTATTTTAAAAAACAAATAAACGTTTTGAGTCATTTTTTAAAAAAATGTCCAAATTCTCTGATTTCAGCTTTTCAAATGTGAATATTTTCTGGTTTCTTTAGTCCTCTATGACAATAAACTGAATATCTTTGAGCTGTGAACAAAACAAGATATTTGAGGACATTGCAATTAGGCAGTGATATTCAACAACTTTTGCCATTTTCTCACATTTTATGGACCAAACAACTAAGTCTATAATCCTAAAAGTGCAATTGATGATAATAGTGCTGACTTTAGATATAATTTTATTCTTTGATAGTCTGGTGATGGTTACTCAAAAGACAAGCCTTTCAATGTTCAGCACAAGGTAGGCAAGTGAAAATTTTCATGGGGACAATGAGAGCACAGAGTGTGTGGATGTAAAGAAATGAAAGCACTACAGTTCTTGATAGATTTCGAGATTAGCCTATCTGAGATATAACAAACACACACAATACCACGAAAAGGTGGGGCTTGTTTTGGCTACAACACATATCTGTACTGAGATGAAAATGTTTCAAACAGTCAAATTTGCATGATTAAAGCAAGGAAACTCTGCTTTGCATGTGAAAGCAGCGTCAGAGAACAAAAGCAAAGCAAATGTTGTATCTACCTCTAGTGTGAGCTCTCTGCATCAAGTCAGTTTGCTTGTGTTTACTGATCTACGGGGACACCGGATGCCCTTTGTTTAGTAAGTGTGAACTCTGTGCCGGTTTATGAGCAGCCTTAAGCTTCAAATTTCATTTGGTTAAGCTTATGCGATCTAAAAACCTTCAAAGACCCCAGCACTATAATGTACTCTGCATGTGCCTTGTCTCTGTTTGTGGTTAGGTTTAAAAAAAAAAAAGGCCACTTCCCTCAACACTTTAAACATCCTCAAATGAATCATGTCAGTACTGTAAGTAGGAGCTGGCCTACAATAAGTAAACATTTGACAATAGAACCCTCTGTTCTGTAAGCACACACCTCAGCACTGAAAATAAAGGCTTCAACAGCACTGTGTTGTCCTCTTCTGGTGTTGTCATATTTACTAAAGTTCTGCTAGGAAACAGAATACTTTCAAGGTCAGAATCCTTTGTTTAGGGAGTAGCTTCAATGTTTTCTTTTATCTTTATCTTGTATCAAAATTCACAACATCATAAGGCTGAAGCATTTCCAGACCTTCCTCTGTTTCTCTAGTTCTCTGCCCTCTAACAGTATTGTCCTGGAGTCACGCTTGATCAGATTTTCATCTGTTTTGCTTGTGGGAGAAACATTTTTTATCAAAGCCCATTCACTTGATCAGCAGGTGTTGGTTCACCTCAGCACACCAAGATTTTTTTGGGATGAAATATGTATTTTCCGCAATCTCATGTTATTGCAGGGTCAGGTTGCAGCCAGTGGAAAGTGATACAGTGCATAAATCAGGGTTCAACGTTAATGTTTTCTTTCAATTGACCAGTTGGACAAGTGGGTCAGTAATCTGCTTGCCGAAGTCAATTTTTACTTGCCCCTGTACAAATTTACTTTTATCTATTAGCGGTTATCAAATAACAAGAAAGACTAAAGTTAACTGTCATGTTTATGCTAGAGCTGTAATGTCTAAAAAATTACAGAAAATAGTGAAAAATGTCTAATCCCGGTTTGTCAAAGTCCAAAGTGATGTCTTTAAATGTCTTGCTGTGTCAGTCCAAACACAAAGATATTTATTGCATATTTGAGAGGCTAAGAACAGCATTTGCTGCTATTTTTTTTGCATCAAACAGTACTTTGACAGAGTTTGACCATGGCCACAAAAAGTTACTCTTTAGCCACCAAGTTTTATCCACATGGAAACAGGACATAATGTACAGCGGTGTGTATGTGTGCAGTCAGTTTCCTCAACTAGATGTGAAGTCTAGGTCTAGGAAACACCACATCACAGTTCATAGGAAAGGTGGACAACACAAGTGTCACAGTTACGGAATGCTGTGTTGAGTTGTTATGAATTGCCTTTTCTGCGTTGGTTTTGCAGAAGTTTACATTTGGGCTACCAAAAATATACTTTGACCACCAAATCTAGGAGTCGGTGGCCCGTGGGGCCAGTGCTTAAAATATTACTGTTTATCCCTGCTTTAACCATTAATCAATTATCAAAATAGTTTTCCCATCCCCATACTTCAGGCAAGCGAGTTGCTAGATTTACTAGCCTGACATGGCATTTTTCCTGCCCAGGACAAGCAGGCAAATCAAACATATGTATAAGTACTCCAGACTTTGTCCATGAGAACATCACAGCACCATCAAACTCGTTCCATCATTCCACATGTGAATATTCTCATGCAGTTTTAGCATGTAATTTACAAGAACCTCAAATACAGGATTTCTTGCTTTTCTGAGACCGCTGTAGTCAGATACCTGAGTAAATACAGGTTAGTTTCAGGATTAGTTTGTTTTTCCTACTTCAGTTGAGCGAGATTATTTCTTCACTGAGTATGCTGTAAGCTGATTCATAGACCAAAGGTCTGTAGCACAGAGCTGACTCAGGGACAACTAATCTCTGATCTGTCTGAATGGTACATTGTTAACACATTGATGCAACTGCTCTGTGCCTCTTTATGTCCACTTAAAACTGCTCTCCTATGCACTCCTCACACTATGTCAAGGTACACAGCTGGGTTGGCACATAGCTAAGCTGTTGTAACGAGGACTCTTGTGCTGTGCTGTTTGCATGCTATCCATATGTTTATTTTTACACTTGCTCTTTGGTGTTTGTACGTTACATTAGAATCATGGGGTTATTAGGTCAAATTGTTCTCCAGACCTCAGCAGGAATAAATCTGATGCCAGGTGTTGTCAGAATTGTAGACGACCCAGCTTATATCCCATTTATTTGGCCCTGTTTTGCTGGCCTAAATGAACAGGCCTCTGAGCTGAGCTGAGCCGAGGTGAGATGAGGTACTGATGTGCAGTTTGTTGTCCTGCCAACCAGCCGGCCTGCCAGTGTATTTAGCTGCTGTTGGCCTTAGCTGAGCTGGCTGCGCTGGGGCCTGACTGCTGGCTGATTGCCTTCTTTACAGGGGTGGGGCTCTCTCAGTGCTCAGCACTGACTAACCTTCACTCTGATTTATGATTTCCTCCTCACAGTCCGTGTCTCCCCCCATCCTCCCTCTTTCCTTGTATGCGTGCAGTAGATCAGAACTTGCCTCCAGCTGTACCTCATGCCCCCCACCCCCAAAAACACAAGCCGGGCCACCCTGCGTCCACCACCGACATCGCAGTCTGTAAACAAACGCATGATATGCAGCAGATGTGAGCTCTGGCTGTTGCCTGACGCCTGGAGGAGAAACACACAGTATGGAAAACAAAGTTAAAAAGCAAGTTCTGCGAAAGAACTGGTAGGATATATCTGTTATTTGTCTGCTGCACAGTGTATAACAGGTTCATAGATTTCTTTTTTCTTTGTCTTAAGTGGTAAATTTGTTAGGTAACCTGAATGACATGGTCAGTTGACCTTGTAGTCATTTAACTCTATTAAACTGTAAAAATTAAGATTTGTCTGTGTACGGTCGTGTCTATTCTGCTTACCAAGTTAATGATTATTCACTGCCTCCCTAGCTGTTTGCTCTGACTTAAATCCAATCATCATTCTAATTGGACATTCTAACTTACATGGTAAGATGGAGCAAATAAAGTGATCCACATCCCAAAGCATTAATAAGACCAGATGACCAGATTTTAAGTTCCCTTATTTAACAAACGATTCTTCTAGAAAATTTAAACGGTTAAATTCTTAAGGTTGACTAATGGATTAATCATTTGTTGCCACCATGTTTCCGTGTCTCCTGGAAACCTCATGACGTGCCTCATGATGTGTCACCTACCCCCATGACAGGCAGACATGTGCAGAAAGCATATATTTATTACAACCGGAGAGAAATGATTGCATTACGCGTTTACATTGTTGTTGTTTTCTTTCTGATCAGATTATCAAATGTTTACACCACCCCTCTCAATCAGATTGAAAATTCATTCTGGTCACTTATTCTAATTGGGATGTTATTCTGATTATTTAGAGTCCAAGTAAATGCAGCTCTTGTTTTCTCTTCCCATCCACCACTTTCTCTTGTCTTCAGGTCACCCCAGATCTGTTGACACACTGTTATCTAATAATTGTGGTTTTGAACTAGAAACTCATTTATGTGGGGAGTTCAAAAGTACCGCTACATAAAGTACTTGTGTATGTTGACACATATGTTGAAGAGTAATGGATCCCTTCCACCTGTTTGTATAATCACATATAAAAGAGCTAATCAACTCTGGATGTTACCACTGATGTATGAAAGGGTTTCCCTGTAGTGAAAATCAACCTGCTGATCGATTGAGTCTTCAAACTGTGTCTGTTATTATTGTAAACACTTGAAAATGGTGTGAATTCATTTAATGTTTCATGTCTGTGAAATGGAGCTGAAGTAGTTTTATGAGTCATTTCTTCCATTATTCAATCAAAGTACAAGCAAGCTTCCAGGTCAGAGTAGGCATCCGGTTCAAGACTACACCCAGTAGATTTGTGGAAGTGGATATAGTCACTGCATTCTGACTCACAGCATTTTATTTTTGTTTAACAGGGGTACAGTGTGTGGGGAAGAGCTGATGAGGTGAAGAAAAGGAGGCCACTGTGGTTCATCTGCTATCTATTAGCCCCTCGCCCTGAGTGACCTGGCTGCCTGCTTTCTCTCCCACAATCACTTCAAGAGGAGGCTGGGCTCCCTCTGGGTGCAAGGAAACACCATGTGCCAAAACTGGAGAGGACTTGCCCCATAGACAGCCAAAACTCTTGTGAACCTTCCCCTCCAGTCTGAGGACCCTCCTGGTCCTTCACGTTGTCCTCTGGCCAAGATGAAGAAGGTGGCAGCATGGTCATCAGAGGATGTCTCAGATTGGCTGAGCAAAGAGGGGATGCCGGAGTACATAGATGCCCTCCGTCAGAGGGATGGCCCCGCTCTGCTCAATCTCATTGAGGCGGATTTCCAGATGCCTCCCCTTTCGCTGGTGTCGTCTGATGGCGGGCAGCAGCTGCTGGAGAGACTGGAGACGCTGCGAATAGAGACTCATATTGAGGCTCACAAAAATGGCCATGCAAATGGGCACGTTGGTGGGCTTCCTAATGGAACTAGCAAGCCTCAGAGGAATGGCACATTGGGGATGAAGGAGGACTTCAGGATGGAGATGGTCCACATCCCCATCCCTACAATGGAAAAGACATGCTCCTCGTTCCCTGCAGAGTGGGGGAAGACGGCCATAGCATTTGTCTACGCAGTGGTGTGCTTTGTTACCACCACCGTTGTCATTTCAGTGGTCCATGAGAGAGTACCACCAAAGGAGCACACCCCACCTCTGCCTGATAAGTTCTTTGATATGTTCGACAGGGTGGAGTGGGCCTTCTCTATCTGTGAGATTAACGGCATGCTGCTGGTGGGACTGTGGCTCATACAGTGGATTTTACTCAAGCACAGGTACAGTTTAGTCACTCAATTATCTTGTTGTTTTGAATTGCAACTACAAAACTCAAAACTGTAAAATGTAAATAAAAACAGAATGCAATGATTTTCAAATATTTTTTTACCTCTATTCAATTGAATACAGTACGAAGACAAGATATTTAATGTTCAGACGGATAAACGTTTTTTGTAAATCTACACTCATTCTGAATTTGATGCCTGCCAAGACCTTCCAAAAAAGTTGGGACAAGGGCATGTTTACCACTGTGATACATCACCTATTCTTTTAACAACACTCAAAAAGTTTGGGAACTGAGGACACTAATTTTTTAAAATTTTTGAAAGCGAAATTCTTTCCCATTCTTGCTCAGTATTTGACTTCAGGTGCTCAACAGTCCGGGATCTCTGTTGTTGTGGTTGGTGCTTTATAATGCACCACACATTTTCTGACCTCTTTTACTACAAAGCCACACTGTTGTAACACATGCAGATTGTGTCTTGACATTGTCTTGTTGAAATAAGCAGGGACTTCTCTGAGAAAGACGTCATGTGGATGGATATGTGGCTCTAAAACTTGTATGTACCATTCAGCATCAGTGGGGCCTCCACAGATATGACTGTTAGCCACAATGCCATGGGTACTAACACTCCCCCAAAACATCACAGATGGCGACATTGGCGAAGTTTGCACTGGTTACAATCTGGGTGGTCCTTCTCTTTAGCCTGGAGGACATGACGGTTGTGATTTCCGAAAACAACCTGAAATGTGAACCCATCAGAGCACAGTATTTTCCCACTTTGTATCAGTCCATCTCAGATGAGCTCAGGCCCAGAAAAGTCAACAGCTTTTCTAGATGTTGTTGATATATATGGCTTTTGTTTTGCATGGAGCCTTACTTGTACAGTTTTTCACAAAGTGGTGAACCTTGCCCCGTCCCTGCTTTTGAATGATTAAGCCTTTTGAGGATGCCCCTTACGTGTTATCAATTAAACTATTTACTTGTAGAATGTTCCAAACAGTTGTTTTTGAGCATTCCACAACTCTCCCAGTCTTTTATTTCCCCTGTCCCAACTTAGTGTTGCAGGCATCAAATTCAGAATGAGTATATATTTACGCTGAAGTAAGTTTATCAGTTTGAACATAAAATATCTTCAGTTGAATACAAGTGGATTAGCAAATCATTGCATCCTTTTAGTTGGGGTTTCTAAATGAAAACATCAAATTATTCATTTTCTGATGCTTTCTTTTTTCTCCAGGTCAATTATAGGCAGGCGGTTCTTTTTCATTGTGGGAACACTCTATCTGTACCGGTGTATTACAATGTACATCACCACTCTGCCTGTTCCTGGGATGCACTTCAAATGCTCTCCAAAGGTATAATACATACAAGCTTTTATTACTCTTGCCACTATAGGTTGGTTGAGCTCAAAAGGCTTTTTTCTTACTTAACTGCTTTCAGCACAACTGTGCTGAATGGGCAAATTCAGCAAAAAATTAGATCTCTTTTGTAAGCTGAAAGCCTATGAGTGCTCTCCACTGACCACTTGTAAGATATGCATGTCCATTTTTTGTGAGCAAGAAGAGCTGTGTTTGCGTCACTTTTTCTTTTGTCTTTCCTATTAGATAATGTTGCAACAGCAGTTTCATGTCCTTTTTACTCAAAGTCACTACAGCATTTCTGTTGGGTTAATGGCATCTAGTTCATCGAACAATTCTGTTAAAACTAGAATATAAAATAGATACGGGCTGTGTGTTCTTTATGCATCGCTTAGCTTGTTAAACATTTGCTTTCTTGCAGTGTTCACTAGAACACAAAATACTAGCAATATGTTACAGATAAAACTGCTAGAACTGAGTGGGTTAAATTCATTGTTATCGAATCGTCATGGTTTGAGTGTAGGAGACAGACATGTTATGATCTGTGACCGTCAGTGTTGAAGTCAAACATATACGTATATACACCCCTCCACCACCCTCATCCTCCATACCCTTACTTGCTGTTCTATTACTTTTTTAATTCAGCAATACTACTACTAACATTTTAGAGGAAATATTAGGGGGAAATATTCATTATACTCCTGTATTTTTTTTCTGTTAATTGTTATTTGACAGATTTGTATAAATCATGTACTATGCCCCCCCCCCAGCAGTGCTTGTTAGTGCTTAATGCATCAGTCCATTCTTTATGCAGCACATGTGTTTTTACTTCTTATATTTCAACTACTTTTTGTTGCTAATACAGTTGCCCTTTCTCTAAAAACTTTAAATGCAGGAGCTTAACGTGTAATCAAGTATTTTCACACTGTATTACAATATTTTCCTATGTAAAGCATCGGGATACCTCTGTAACTCACCGATAAAGGATATCTCCTGCAGTGTTTGTAGCACAAGAGTAGTAAGAAAATGATGAGTAGTAAGAAAAAAAAGTTGCAAAAAAACAATGGAAAAAAGTCATTTAGAGGTGAGACGTGGCATCACAGAGGAATCCAGACTCAGTGGAAAACTTGATAACAGCTGTCTTTACCTGTACCATGAAGAAATGAACACTGCTGTCTCAGTGTTGTTCTGGCTGTGCTGCTCTATTCTTTCTCTCTCCTCTACATTCTACTTCAACACATCATATTTCTATATGTATATATACATATACTTTCTTAATAATCTATAGATGATGTAATGAATGACTGTTTTTCTTTCAGCTTCTTGGGAACTGGGAGGCCCAGATGAGGAGAGTAATGAAGATGATTGCTGGTGGGGGCCTATCAATCACAGGGTCCCACACCATGTGTGGAGATTATCTGTATAGCGGCCACACGGTCATGTTAACACTAACATACCTCTTCATCAAAGAGTGTAAGTTCCACTGCGTCTATTCTAGAGTTTAAGTAAAAACATCAATCAATTAATCAGACTTTATTTACATAGCACTTTTCATACAAATAAAATGCAACACAAAGTGTTTCACACAACAGAACAATTGACCCCCACTCAGCCACACACACCCAACGATTTTGTAATTGATAAAGCTCTAAAATAAGAACAGCACTTATTAAAAATGGGAACTGCCATTATATGTGAAGAAACACCAGAGGTAAGCTAAAATAAAACTGACTAAAACATATAAATAATTTGATAATAGATAAATAAATATGGTTCAGTTAAAAGCCAGACTAAAAGGTAGGTTGGTGTTGAGTTTTCTTTTAAAAA